>SZWC01009446.1:49630-71289 GCA_023375785.1 Penium margaritaceum
GAGGAGGATGGAGAGACAGTGGCGGATGTTGAGGCTGGTGAGGAGGATGAGGAAGGGGGAGCAGATGGAGATAGTGCCAAAAACGATATGGAGACGGAGGAGGAGGCCTTCATATAGGAGGAGGAGGAGGAGGAGGAGGAGGAGGAGGGGAGAGGAGAAGAGGGAGGGGATAAAATCAACATGCAGGAGGAAGCAGGGGAGGACCCTCTCTCCTATGTAAGGAAGATCCACACACGTCAAGATGGAGAGGCCTTTTTCCAGGAGAGTGGCCATAAACTAAGGAATGGAGTGGAGACTGGAGAGGGGACTGGAGAAGGGACTGGTGACAGGACTAGAGAGGGGAATGGAGAGGGGGCTGGAGAGGGGACTGGAAGTGAGGCTAGAGAGGAGACTCGAGAAGATGAAGGGGCTGGAGGGACGGATGGAGAGGAAGATGGTGATGAAGAGGATGCAGGAGGTGTTGCTGAAGAGGGAGGTAATGGGGAAGGTGTAGTTGGTGGGGATGGAGATTCTGGATGTGAAGACGAGGATGAGATTGGTTGAGGAGAGGCGGCTGAAGTATGTGGTGCCCAGCCGTCTTCATCGAAGGCCGTGAGAGTGGCAAAAGCAGCCATGGCAGAGAAGGCTGCAAAGGCTGTGAAGATAGCAATGGGAGCCAAGGCAGCCATCGCAGAAAAAGGCTGCAATTTCAGCAAAGGCAGCTAATGCTGCCAAGGCAGAAAAGGCAGCAAAGGCAGCAAAGGCAGCAAAGGCAGCAAAGGAAGCAAAAGCAGCAAAGGCAGCAAAGAGAGCACTTGTGGCAAAGGCACCAAAGGCAGGGGGTGGGGTAGGTGGCAGAAAGGGAAGATGGGATGGGAAAGCTGGTGGTTGCAGTAAGGGATTGGGTGCTGAAGTGCTAATTATTAGATGCAAGAAGGTTTTGAAGCGTCCGGTCCGTCAGCCAGTTGTGACTTCTTGCTTGACTCGGAAATCCATGACATGCTTGCATGCTTTCTGTCAAAACCATGACCTGATTGGGTGCTACGATCTTCTTCTTTGACCTTGGAACTTGCATGACCATTTGAACCTTGATCTTGGCTATTGGAACTAGCTAAAAACTTTATCTGTGGGGATAATTAGAATGTAAATTTTATGTATGTAATGTGTCTTGGATGCATTCATGGGTGTTTGAAGTGCACTCGACTCATGCACTACCCCCGTACACTGGGGACCTTTTGGAAGCATATCTGTGATGATAAAAATTGTATCTAAAGCTATCAGACCCGTCAGGACCGACTTTCCCAGCACGTACAGTTGGGAACAGCCGGCCAGCAAACGATCGTCAGCTATCTACATGGTGCCGACTGCTCATCACCGACAACATGCTTTTCAGATCGAAGACCATTAGGCCCACTCATCCAACGGTGAAAGAAGATCAAACGATACATGGTCAAAGTCAATGGAGGGAACCTATCACAGTTCAACCAGATTTTGTTTCCGTTGCATACCAGACACAGGGTTGAAAGGGGTGGATTTGGACGTGGTGTAAACACAGCTCCGAAGCTACAAAGCTAAGAAAACATTTTGAAGGGAGAACGATGGGACTCCACTTCCCCCACACGCACTGCGTACATTCATCAGACCTCAGAGGGAGCAGTAGCTCAGACATTGACTGGTACCACCCAAATGTGGGGTACATGCAGCGATCACCAGCAGTGCAGCATAGGATGCGGTCGTGGACGCGGTCACAAAAGCTGTACCTGTTGCTATTGTGGACATGGTGGCCATCTTTGGTGCTTTTGTCCAGCACAATAGTGGAAGATGATGGAGCAGCAGCAGTTACTGTTGGAACTAGTGGGTGTAAATGCACCCTCAAGGATGCCTAGCTCTCACTGATGCACGCTACCAATGTTTGGGGCAGCCAATGGACATCAATGGTGAAGAGTGTAGAGCACAAGGATCACTGATGTGAGTGAGCAGAACACGTCGCATTCAGTAGAACTTTATCGGAAAAAAATGTTAGTTAGCACAGTTTTATCATGTTGTATCCTTATAGCCTGTTATCTAAGCTTTCCAACGCATCCAAGCACGCCCAAATTGGATCAGAAGAGCCCCTGCTATGGCCTTCAAAGTAACCCCTGGTGCAGCCGCCCACCTTGCCTTGCATGCTAGGCAACAGGAGATGCTTCGACAATGACCCTTCGGAGCGCCTATCCTCGCCCAGAAGTCAAGGAAAAGTTCACCCTGTTCAAGTAGGTCCCTCTGGTCGCTTGATTCATGGCCCAGGTGCATTTGGAGCTCGTTGGAGACCAACTCGGATCACTGGCGGTGGATCCTGCCGCCCATGGCGGGTACCAGATTCCACCTGCCCAACACCTGAAGTTTGGGTTAGGCTAACTTTCTGAATATTCACTTAAAATGAGCAATTCATAGCTCGATCTTGCATAAAAACGTTCAAGAAATTCAAATCTAAAGTCAGATCAGGTTTTCTGCCAGTCATCAGTGGTCTAACCAGGGAGTACGGTCAACAACACTCACGGCAAGGGACACACCATGTCAACAGCGACAACAGGCTCCACAGTAGCAGTGACGGCAGTACCAACAATAGTAGCAGTGACAGTGGCAACAGCCCAGTAGCCTCAGCAGCAGCAGCCATGGAAACAACCGTGGCAGGCTGATCTTACTGTCTCCATGCCAGTGACGTCCGTTTAGTCTGGGTCCCTGTACCTGCTCATGCTAACTGATGACTAAAATCTCTTTCATTGGGCCTTCCTGCTGAAAACCAAAGCAGATTCTTAAAAAGACATTGATGAGTGGTTTCCTTTGGTGGAGCATCATACAATTCACCAACTGAAGATACTTTGTACAGAAGGAGGCGGAGAGTTTGTGGGAACACAGACAAATTAACTGGCACAACGCGAGATGTACATCAAACCACCTTCCCTTACACCCAACATAAAGGTGTAGCAGAGTGATGGCGTAGAACCTCGGGGGATGCTCTTTGCACTCTTCTCACCAAATCTGGTCTGTTGTTCTGCTTTTGGAAAGAGGCAGTCAATGTATCACATGGGTTTGGAACTTGTACCAGAGGGCTCACTGCTGAAGTCAGTTACACCGTGGGATAGGTGGTTTGAAGAAAGAGCAGACTCCGTCTTACAAGAGTCTAGGGAACAATGGCATGTGTGTGGCTTGCTGAATACCAAAGGCCGCACAAGCTGAGTCCCAGAGGGATATGGTGCGTGTTTTTTGGTGATTAACATGCATCTAAGGAATGGAGACTTTGGGATCCGATGACCCATCATTCCATAGAAAGCAGGGTTGCCTCCTTCTCGGAGAACTTGCCAGACAAGATATTCTGCACATTACGGCATGTCCCACAGTTTTATCTTCCATAGCATTACCCTGAGCATGAAAGCAAGCCTGTGCATATCCCGGACCCTCAAACTCCACAAGGGCCTCCAGTACTCCCTAATGGAAGGGCAGAGGGAGCCTCACCACCCCCCACTGATCTTCTTACTCCCACTGACTTGTTGAGTTGTTACTCAGGAAGATCAAGTGAAAAAGGCTCATTATCCCCACCTGGCTTTGGGATTCATCACAGTAAGAGGACTGAGTCCCCTGAGAAGCCACCAGCACTTTGTGCAGTGTGCGGACCTCAGAGGAGCGTACCGTGGGTAGACTACATACAATTATACCACACAAAGGGTGTGCCTGTACAATGTGAAACAATGAGCAAGCCCACCACAATTGTTGAAGCAAGGGGTTGTCATGATGCAGAAAATTGGTCATGGTCGATGAACTGAATGCACTTATTGAGCATGAAGTTTTTGAGCTGGTACCATGCCGCCTGGACGCAAAGCCATTGATGCAAACAGGAGATTTAAGCTCGAGATGAACCTAGCTAGCATGATAGAAAAGTACAAAGACAGGCTAGTTGCGGAAATATTCTCACAAATCCCTGGACAAGACTTCACAGAAACATGAACCCCAGCAGCCGAGTACTCCTTGGCATTGCTTCTTAATAGGATTGGGAAATTCGTCAAATGGATACGAAGAATGCCTTTCTCAATGATCCCTTTGAGGATGATTTGTATTTCAAATAACCCAAATGATGTAAGGATGGAACTGAGAGGGTGTGATTTCTCTTGAATGCACTGTATTGTCTGGAACAAGCACCAAGACTCTGGGACAAGGAGAAAAGAAGAACGCTGGAAAGTGGTGGATTCACTCAACGCATATCAGACCCTTCTCTCTTCTTGTGTCACAATAATGATGGTATTGTTTCTCTGATTATGCATGTAGATAATCTCTTCATTCTTTCACCATCCCCTTCTTTAATCACTGTGACCAAAGCACTGCTTACAACACACTACCACATGACCGACCATGGTGAGGCGCACAGTTTTGTGAGCATGACCATCTCACGGGATTGCACTTCTTGAACACTGATCCTGCATCAAAGGAGGTTTATTGCACATCTCACTACCCGCTTCTTGCACTTTGAACCAAACATACCACGGCAGTCATCACTCATGAGCCCAGATGTTCATGAACATCTAACTGATAGACAGACAAGAGACTATGGACCAGAGACTGACCCCATACTCTACAGACAAATTCTCTGTAGTCTCAGCTACCTAGCATCCACCACACACGGGAGTAATCGCATGTACAGTCAATGTATTGGCCCAGTTTAACCAGAAAAAAGGAGCTCTCACCATAAGGTCTTGCTGAATTCGCTCCGCTATGTGCCAGACACCACTGTTGTTGGTCTTGTGTTCTTTCTGGCACATCCCTTTTTTGTGACAGTGACTATGCACGCACCCGAGAAGCACGGAGTCAAAGGGGCTAGGTTTTTTGGCTTTGGGGAACAGCTTTGTCTTGGCAGAGTGCAAAATTTTCCTGTGTGGCAAGGAGCATAGCTGAGGCTGAGTACATGGCGCTTAGGGAAGCCAGGTGTGCAGGGATGTGGCTGAGCATGCTACTTGAGGATTTGGGTTTTTTTGTGGGTGCGGTTCAGCTGCACATTGAAAACTCTGCCGCGTGCCTCATTACTGAAAATGATGGTTTGCTGCTCTCTCATAGAAAGAGTGTAAGTGTAGAACATCACTTTGTGTGTGAAGCGCTGGATGTCAGGGTGGTGGAAGTTTGCTGCATCAGTGGCTCGGACCAACTTGCTGATTTCCTCACCAAGGCTCTCCTAGCATCCTCTCTGACCTCGCAACTGCTTCACATTGTAATGATGGTACATTTGGCACACACAAGAAGAGTGCAGGTGGAATTTTGTGTGAATTGGTGCATAAACCACGAGTGTAACCAGCACTCTTGCACCAAAGAGATTAGTGCAGCTGACACTTGAAGTCACATGGCTGTCAAAACTTACATCACGCACAACAAGTTTTCTTTACTTCAATTGTAACAAACAATGAAATGTTCTGTACCTTTTGAGATTACCTCCTAGATGTTGCACTTCCAGTTTGATTTGTCAACTTGCATCAGTTGATGAATGTCACTTCAAGTGGGAAGCTCCCGGGTTTGGCAGTTTTGTTTACCTATTCTTACTTCAAATCCACGCACTTGGCAGACCATTCACTCTAGATCCGGAGGCACAAGCAAGAGAAAACACAAGACGTGAAGATGGCCATATGTTGGCTTTGATCCAACGGCTTGACATAATCAGAGCTCAAGCATCCAAACGTTGAACTCTGATTTTCTTGTGTGAGTTTTGCATTGATAAGGATGTCTAGGGAGTTGAATAGCGGTTGAAGTTGAGAGGATGTAACTATGCACAAGTTACAATAGGCGACCACAGAAAAAAAAATGGACCCAATTTGGGGAGGATGCAACACTCACTAAAAAGGCTCCCAAAAAGGGACCAATTTAAAGAAGCACTACGGTAGATTGAAAAATACATACAGAAATACACTTGGGTACAGAGAGGAAACTTTTCTTGAAAATGGTACAAAGAAATGTATGGAACTATTGTGCAAAAAGATGGTGTATATTGGTAAGAAACATCATGAAAATGTTGGTTTCTCACATACACAAGTGTATCATTTACAAAAAATCCCACTTGTACAGTGATACACTCCTTCATACACATGCCTCATATGCTCTTGTCTTTTGGACCCCCTCCCTCTCAGCCCCCCTCGAGTGGACAGTGTATGAGAGAGTGAACAAGTGCAAATATGAATATACATGATGTAGTACTCTTGTGTAGAAAGAAGAGAAAGTTCATTTAAGTGTGTGAGGAGGGTGTATGAGAGGGTGAGAAATGATATGAATGAGTATTTTATGGGAGAGGACACTAGCTTACAATAAGAATACGCGTACTGAGAGTGGTGGATTATCAAGTATGCCATTGTGACATTTCAACTTATTGTCATACATTGACTAGAACAGATCGTTATTCACATGCCTCATACATTTTTGCCTTTTGGAACCACCCCTCTCACCAAAACCCTTCTCCTGTCAACTGGAAAGTGTATCAGGGGAGTATGAGTGATACATGGACAAGTGTACTGTTCAAATAAAACATCACCTTTTCAGTGATACACTCCTTCAGACACATGCCTCATACAATTTTACCTAATTCTTCCTCTATGTTTCATATGTTTCAGACATAAGTACAACTACGTAGAAGCTTCCCTATTGAATTTAGCTTCATACTGTAAACAAATAAAAATGTAAGTGGCTTCAAAAGATATTCCTAAAAACTTCATCCTCGGTGTAAAGGGCCCCAACAACTGCACAGAAGCTTCCATGAAGGATGACACAATGTATTGCTGAATGCATGGAAGCTTCAATGATTCTTTAAACATTTTGTTTTGGGTGATGTACACTGTTTTAAGGGTACATGAATATGGGATGATTGGGCCTAAATGTTTCAAGGGGTTTGTGATTGTGCATGGGAGGGGTGCATGCGGTTTGTGTGGGGGGTCTGAGACTTTCCATGACTTGATAAGAAACTTGATGGGCCCCGCTATCGCGAGGCCCAGTAGGAACCCACACAAAACTAAAACCCCGATTGTGATGCAGGGTAGGGTTTGATTAAAGTTTACATGTAAAAATGAGGTTTTTGTTTTCTTTTTGTTTTTTTTCCGAGCAGTACGTGGACGGTTCACATGGACGAGGTACAGATCAGAAGAGGAGTTGAGGAATTGGGAGAAAAGGATAACTTTTATCTAGTAGTAAGTGTACTTTGATGACAAGTGTCGGACACGTTGAGCACATACATACAAAGAAAAAACAGTTGTAAATGAGGCGTGTGTGAGGTCTTGGATTCTTAAGTTGAGCAACGCTTACGACACTTTGACGGTGTTGTAAGTGGTCACTTTGAGAAACTCTGCTGAGAAGTTGAAGGGTTGCAGAATACCGATGCACGTCTTTATGAAAAAACAGCACCGTCAAGAAGTCAACCAAACGGTATTGAATCATCAATGTAACTTGTGACAAATATGTCGACCCTTCTGGAAAGTGGTGGAGCTTGTTGGAACCTTCGGAAAAAGAACACCAAAGGTCGGTACAGGTGGCCAAAATACCCTTGGCCAAGCGGCGTAAGCAGCCTGAGGTTGACACACAGTGGAACAAGAGTCTAAAGGTCAAAATGTCCCGTCTCAGACTTCAGGGATCTTTACATGTCTGGAACGTAACAGTTCCCCTTTTTGGTCATGATTTTCTGGCACGTTAGCCGACGTAGGTCAATGAAGCCTGTAATAGCTGTTTATTAGATGATCGGCGTTGTGGTCGTAGGCATAGGGTTCCCAGCAATTTTGCATGACATCATAGTTTTGCCACTTCACAAGATACATAGTCATTTTCTCATGGCATTGCTGTCAGAGGATGTCCTCAGATACTCCATGTTCATGTCCACTTGCATGGGAGGTAGAGCAATATCTTTCCGGGAAAACATCTCCTTGGGTTCATGGTAGTGCTTTTTTTTATTCTTCTTCTTTTTATTACATGGAAGACTGGATAAATCGCCATGTTGTCCGGCAGGCGTAGTTGAGCAAAAACTGGGGTTTCCATTTCCTTGATATAAAAAAATCCCAATGATTGGGATTTTAGCTTTGTGAATTCTTTCCCATGCTGGATGGAGCTGATTAGGACACGATTGCCACCACAAAAAATGTTGCTGCTGCGATGCCGCTCTGCTGCTTGCTGTTGTCGCTGCCTATGTCTTTGCAAGGGTCTTTCATGTTTCCTCCTAGACACTAGAGAATTTGCAATGATTGATTTCAACCGCAAGAGTATTACATTGGCTTTATAACCATGTTGATCTGGCAAGAATTTTGTCATGGACCACCTGAATGGAATTTTTCCTGTTGCAGTGAAAGTTGCCAAGTTGAATGCGAGGCTGGCGGTCGGGCATTTTGCCACAAAATCAGTCCCTTGTGGCTTGCATAAAGTGAATAGAAGTTTTTAGATTGTCTGATTAGTCAAATCAGTGGACCAATCAGTGTCAAGATGGAACGCCGATGATAGCTGGATCCGACTTCCATAACACGTCATCAGACGTGTTATGACTCTAAACTATCATTGATGATGGTGTATGGCACACCATATAGCTTTACAATGTTGTTTAGAAACAACCATGCTATTCCCTAAGCGGTGACAGTGGTCTTCTTAATGAAGTTGGAAACTCTTAGAACCTTTTCATCACCACAAAGATGGCTTCATATCCCTTGACGATACAATAAAGCCTATCAAAAAGTCCATACTGATGTCAAGCCACAGCTCCGTTAGATAGGAGGGCTATTGGAGCAGTCATGGTGGCCTTGCACAATGAGATTTTTGCGGCTGAAAGGTGTTGCACAATTCTCATACTGCCGCCATGTTGGTCTGCATGCGGTTCCACTAGTTGTTCTCCACTAGCTTCTTGAGCATCTTGCTCAAGAAGCTCAAGTGTCCACCTGGACCGGTGGTGTTCCTTCAACAAAATTCTCCAGATTTCTCCATTCGGTGGTGAGATGACTTGGCAAGTGAATTTTCATTTCTAACATGGGCTGTTGAATCACAATTGAGTTTTTTTTATCAGTTGAGAATTCGCGACCCTTTGAAATTAGCCGCGCAAGCTATGGATCACATTTGATAAGAATGATGCTGCTGTCGGCCATCAAGTCTGGTTGTGGACAAAGACCATTTGCTGGATCTATTTTTCCAGGCAAGTACTCGATATCATAGTTGAAGCTGGACACAAGGAACTCCATCCACAGAGTTTTTCAATGGCTCAAACTTGGCTGAGTATTGAGATTTTTCAGTGCATGGTGCTTACTGTGGACGAAATATTGTCCAAATTCTAGATGGCACTGCTATGTCTTAAACACATGCAAAAACACCAAGATTCTTTTTTTGTGCACTGCAGGGTTTAGCTCCAGTCCACATAATCTTTTTGACATACGAGCGACAGATTGTTCTCTGTCAGTATCTTCTTGGAGTACAACGGCTCCAATTGTTTGATTGGATACGTCGGTGGCCATCATGTTGTCCACCGTTGGATCCGCCAATTGTAATGCTGGCACTGAGGTCAGAGCATTTCTTAAATATTTGAACAATTCTTGTTTGCTATGTCCCTATCTCTGATAGATAGTTTTACGAGTGAGATTGGAGAGAGACACCAAAAATTGAGTACATTGTTCTACAAGTTCCAAAACACTGGGAAAACCTGAATGTTGGTTGGCATCGGTCAAGAAACAACTGCCTCCACACTCATTTTCAGTTTTCCATAGAATTTCTCTCTTTGTAGAATCTCAATAGGTTTTTTTCGAGGCATCCATTGTGCTCCTCCGGGGTACGACTAGACACCAGGATCTCATTGAGATACATGATGCCAAAATTGTTGATGTATAGTTGGCATGAATGTTACAGGGATATCTGTGTTTCCAAACGAGATAAATTTGAACTTGAAGTGTCCATATCTGGTGCGGTTGGCCGTCTTCTTGACTACCTTGTCAGACTCTAAGATCTGATGATAGCTGCTGTGTAGGTCAATTGTGGTAAATATTCTTGCCACACAGATTTGGTCAAAAATTTCATCTGCTTGCAAAAGGGTGTAACCACTCATGATGATGATGATGTCCTTTAACGCCTTGTAAACCACACACACTCGCATATTGCCAGTTTTCTTCTTCACAAAAAGTACAGGTGCAGCGTATGACGACATGGATGGTCTGATGAATCCCTGACTGAGCATCTCTTCCAGCTAGTTTTTTTTTAACTCTATCAGCTCGTGGTCGCTCATCAAATAGTTCCCCTTCAATGCTGTTTTTCTATCCACCTTCAAGTTTATCTGATGATCAAAGATGCATTGTGGAGGTAAATCTTGAGGCATTTTATAAAGGAAAACCCCTTCAAACTCCTTGACAAGAGATGTAAACTGCTCCAGAACAGTTATGAATCTTTTTGGCGCTGAAGTAAAAAAGGGTGATTTTATTGTCTGCTACTATGTTCTTCTCTGCTTCCCTGGAGCACAAGCGTGGACTAGCCATGCTTGTGCTCCAAGTCACAGGTATTGCTTCGTCACATCCAGTGATATCAGATGCATGTATCGTTTTGTGACTGCTACAAATTCCTCTTCTACTTCCTCCTCTATTGTTCCTTGGAACCGCTGTTGCATCATGGGTCAATCAATCATAGGCATGTGCCATTTCTTCTCAATAATGTTAACTTAGAGTGTGCCACTCATCTAGTCTACCTGAGGATTTTGCTGGTACAGGAAATCTTGTCCGAGGATGGTTTTGTGGTTGCTCACTGGGAAATCCCTCCACACTCTTATGTCCTACAGATCTCTGATTTAAAGTCAGAGTGGTTCATGAACTTGATATTTCTACAGTAATCCATTGACAAAATTTCCTTCAAACATCTTCAATGTAGTGTGTAAATCCAACTTTTAAACCATGTTGTTTCCGAAAAAAAAAAGTGAGAAGCTCCTCCATCCAAGAGTGTCGATATCATTCTGCAAACTTTACAACCCGTTTTATTTTACCTGAAGCAACATCACCGGTCGGTCTTCCTTGTACCCCTCGTCTGTGGTGATATGATCAGTCAAGATGGAAAACCAGTCGACGCAGAATTTGACGACCGGATGGGAGATTTTTTGTGTACCCTTACCTTTTTCCATTTTATGAATCCTCATTACAAGCTTCAACGCTTGCAATGTATGTTACAATTCTCATTCATTTCTACAAATCTTGTCATTATGGCTAGCTCGTAGTCCATCAAGTTTTCTGGTGGATCAAGGGACTTGTGCCATGTTGGATTGATCTAGTCAAGAGATAGAACACCTTAGATGATGTGAGATTGGTTGTCTGAGCCGTTGAGCCAGCTCTGCCGGTCTCCTGCTGCCATTGGATGGTCTTCAGCTTAGACCACTAACTTCACATCATGCCATGCAACAGTGACGCTGCGAGGTAAGTTTTTGTTTCATCTTTCTTAGCACGAGTTCACTCGAGAGCTAGTCATTTCTCTAAGTGAAAACGTGTTCTTGAACGAGTGTACGTTGAACCTTCTCCTTCACCACGGTGAGTTGCTTGAGCAGATGGGAGTTAAGGCTCTTGAGTCCTAATAACTTCTGATATATATCCCCATTATTGCAAGTTTTTCAGCCAGTGCCTCCTATGGTGCAAGGTGTCATCCTAATTGGAAATAATGGAGGCAAAGCGTTCGTTGAACCTGAGGGGCCTTCACTGGATTGTCTGTCGGAGTCCTTGGTCTTGCGCCATTTACCGTCAAGGTTGCTGCTGCCACCTAGTTTTCCTAGAGAACATTGTTGTCTACATGTTGCTCATCCTCCATGCTGAAGTCTTTGCCAGTTACTGCTGCTTGTCGCCAAATGTGCTCGTTCCATTCACTGTCATTTTCATGAATTACGTAATCTTCTAGACAATGGAGCTGTGCTTAACACTTGTGTGAGGTTGTCTCCTTGCAGGTAATTTCTCGACCGACCCTCCAATGCTAGCTCTGATACCAAGTGTTACGTCAAATGAAACGTGGATGGTTTACAAGGATGAGTTGCAACGCAGACGACCACCAAAAAAAAGACAAGTGGATAGTTTATATTCAGCAGAAAGTGTACTTCAGGGGCAAGTTTTGAACATGTCAAGCATACATTAGACATAGTGAGAAATGCAATGAAGCAGAATTTAGTTCTTTGATGCTTGAGTTGAGTGGCACGTGCAATGCCATGTCGTGAGTGATCACTTTGAGTAACTCGACCGAGAAGTCGGGGAATTTTGAGAATATCAAGGTATGTATCTGTAAAATTCTAGCATCGTCAAGGAGTGGAACAAAATTTATCAAAACATTGATAAAATTTGTGAAAGCTCTGACGGCCCTTCTAGAAAGTGGTGGAACTTGTTGGAACCATTTAAAACGGAACATCAGAGGTCAAGAAAGATGGAAAAAATGCGCTTGACCGAGTAACCTTAGATCGATGCACCAAGGGCCATGAATGTAATGACAGAATCACCCACTTTTGGAATTAAGGGAGTTGTGTACGTCAGGAACATAACATGCATGTTGCAAAGAAAAAAAAGAGGAAAGAGTGGTTTTTCTCTATCTTGAAAACCGCCACTTTCATTTGATTGTAACTTTTGCATGGGAGCAATGACCCCAGGAGGAGCGATGGCGACCCACAAAGATAAGTTTTGTTTTCTCGTACTACTGGTTATCTTTCAGTTTTTTTTTCCAATGTGTGGGCATGTAACCAATTTGGACCGATGAAAAAATGGAGCCAGGTTGAAAATGAAAGATCAGAATTGTGGCTGATCGAAAATGATCTTTTGATTAGGGTAGGAATGAAAATGATTGTAGAAATGGGAACACTTTGTCTTTGCTCAATCGAAACTGGAGGCCACTTGGTAGCCTCTATCCGGCTAAGGAATATCTCTGTAATGGGAGGGCCGGTTCAGCCCTCCGTTTTCACAAAGGCAAAGGGGTGGTCGGCAGCCATCCGTTTCCAAAGCAAGGTCTGGCTGGTGGCCAGCCACTCGTTGGCTACCGTCCAGTTGGCAGCCGGCCAACTGGATGGCCATCGGCTGGTCAGGTGATCGGCCGGCACTCGGAGGGGGTGCCGAGACCAAGAAAGGCACCTGTGGAAAGAAGATTTGAAGGCATCCCCATCGCCACGAGCTCAAGGGCGACACGGTCAAGGAGGCACAAGAGACATCAAGAGAAGCCCAGAGGAGACCAAGGACGACAAGAAGAGAATAAGACAAGAGAAGATAGAGGGAAGTGTGGGGCTTGAGGTAAAGTCTATATCTTCTTTCCACCTCCCCTCCTGTCTAAGTGATCAATACTCTTTTTCAGATTTTCTCCTTCTTTCTTTCCTTTTTCCTTCTAGGTTCTAAAACCTACTTAGTGTCATGAGTCATAACTTAGGATCATTAGCTTGAAACCTACGTGTTTGTTCCAATAGTGTTGGTGCCAAATGTGGCGGCCTAGGAAAGTGAGAATTTTCATCATGTGGGTTTTCCATCCGCAGTGGCTCAGAAAAATGAAAGTACTTTCCCAGTGGCCTCACCAATTGTAAGAGCAAAATGGACACCAAGAGAGATAACACCTCTCTGATCTTGTGCGATGACCCCTTGTAAAAGGTCTTTACGTGCTAGTTGCAACACGATGGTATGGTAAGTTTCGGACCGTCCAAGACCAACAAGGGTAAGGTGGTGACACCCTCACTGCATGCCCTTGGCGTACTCCAAGTTTTGAAGGCCTCCAACGTGAGTATGGTAGCCAAGTCAACGGAAATATTGTTACCAAAGATAATCCGCGCTAAACTCAACAAAACTGAGAAGCATGCGGAAGCCAAGAAAGTGTTTCTTGAGCATGCCAAAGTGGATGTGGGTGACTTCCATGCTTTACCAAACATGCTAGAGTAGGACCACCCGAACACAGAGTCAATGAAAAGCACTACGACGACGTCAACGAGGATCATAATCATCGTCATAATCACAAGGAAAACTCAAGCCAATGACTTGAAAAGGACAAGGTACTCACCGAGTCAGAAGAAACTTCCGATAGCAGCGAGGCTACGGATAGCAACAAGGACGTTGAAAGAAAACACTTAGGAAGGTCTCACAAGCGTGAGCAAGACGATGCCATGGCAAAGGTGGAGGTGGCTGCCAAGGCGACAGGACGAGTCAAAACTAGCACCGGCATTAGATATGTGACACCATCCGGAGGAGTGGGAACGAACCTCCCTTCCTACAACGTGGCCACAGTGGCGCATTTCCATGCCTCCTCAAGCTTCATGGCAGACGACGACTTCCTTTGGAAGGTGGGACTCCTTGGTAGCATGTTCATGAACCGTACTCTCTTCTAGTGGACAAAGACACACAACCAATGCAAGGTTGTAGAGGCTATAGGGTAGGCCCTTTTGAAATCAGGAGTTATGCTTTGCAGTGAATTATGGAGTTCGTGGCAGCAATGTCTTGTCTTGTCGGAGGACGGACGTTGAAACTGGAAATCACAGTCAAGATCCATGATACTTTGTCTGAGGTGGACGAGCAGGTTGGCTGAATTACATGGAGCACGATCTACGTGTCCAATGGGATCTACTCGACCAGCGCAACAATTTTGCTACGATGTGGCTTGATGAAAAGATCTTCAATTATGTGGCGAAGGAGTGGAATGCACATGGGCCTCACCTTGAATGGTAGCTAGTAACATGGGTGGCCTTCTACAACATCATGCGCAAGACGTGCACCCTGTTGGAGGAGGCATATTGCGTCTTCAACAGGTTGATGGAATTCAAGTAGCAAGGTAGCTCATCCCGAAGTTCACCATCTTCGTGAAAGAAGTTAAAAGCTTCACTGAGTGCGATGGTACCCAGACATTTTAGCTTTCTGATTACTTGTGTTATCATTTGCCAGCGAGACACTGAAAGACATCACCACCACGATAGCTACATGCCAGGCTTGGAAATACTACGCATTGTGCGACTACACACTTGAAATGTTTTTGGCAAACCCGAACCACCATTCAAATGTACTGCCAACCATGCGTGCACAGTAAGGCCACAACATGTGCATGCACACTACATGGACTAGAGAGACAGTCGAGCAACAAGGTGAGGTGAACCGCAAGGATCCTGTGAACTCCCTAGTCAAGAAGAGTGGCGGGCAGCAGGCCTCCTACCGCAAGCGCGACCACAATAATGATGAGCTGAATGTAGTGTGAGAGCCTCGCAGGCTTTGGAAAATTTGTATGCAGCCTAGCCACATCACGGCTCTGTATCCTGAGCTTGTTGGTGGTGGAATGTACCGCAACTACAACACGACTTGGAGATGGTGTAGCAGATGGATACAGCTAAGATCATGGACAAGGCCGTGGACAGGGCTGTGGCCGGGGCTGTGGGCCCGACCATGGGAATGGACAAGGTTACAGTACAAGTTTTTCCCACTCCTGAGTGATGTTAATAGGGACTACTCAGGAAGGAATAGGGATCATCAATATGGATTCATGTTCTCAGAAAAGGATATGAGGCAATTTGAATTTCTGATAGGTTCAAGTTTTGCAGGTGTCTTCTAAACTCGTTGAACCACACTCTGCACTTGCTGATTCTTATTGCCCATAAAACCTTGCGTCTTTAGACAACATGCACAGTCACACTTGCTTAGTGGTGGTGAAACCAACCACTGTACAAGAATAACAAGACTCAATTGCTAGAGAAAATACCCTCAAGGCGATGTGAGAAATGACATTCAAGATACCTTTGGTCGGTGATTCCCACCTTGTTGAATTTAGAAACTTAAATGTACTTGTCAGATTTACACATTGTCACAAGATGTAGACATGAATGGGTAAAACATGGGAGTTATGGCGTCTATAGTACTTATTCCATGTTTACCAAAAAACTAGCCTGCTATCATCAAGAGTTTTCAATAAGAAGAGCGGAGGTAATATGGCTATGTAGTTTAAAAGACACCTAGCTGGTATTCCTGTGAACGTGCTGGCTGACACCGAAGGGAATTACTCTTTTGTCAAGCTTAACTCTACCAGACAGGTGGGCTTGAAGTACGAGCCAGTGGATGGTACAGTTGTCATCAGTGAAAGTCGTACAGTTCCTGTGGTTGGTCCTTAAGGCAAAAAAGTTGCATCAAATTGAGGGCCCTCAACCGTCTTGACATGTTTGACATGTCTCTAAGCGATCCCACACTCCGCAAAGACAAGGCTCATGTTTCATTCAAATCTAACCGTTTGATCCTCTGAAAGGAGCGCTGTTGTTCTACCGTGATTCCAAGTGTGGAAAAGATGCTGCAAGAAATTGAATCTTTGCTGGCAAAGTCCTTGGATGTTTTCCTAGACCCACTGGTTGGGCTTCCACCAAAACAACACATGGGCCATAAGATTCAGCTACAACCTGAGACAACTCCGCCATTCAGACCCATGTACCGCCTTAGTCCAACACAAAGCCAAGAGGTCAAATACCCAAGAAAAGAGAGTATTGCAAAAGGTTAGATCAAGCCGAGTAGCTTGCCATGCAATGCGCTAATCATTGTTGTAAATGAAAAGGAGGGTGGTTTATGCATGTGCGTAGAATACCATTGTGAAACAAGCTAGAGTTGAAGATTTGATTCCTCATATAGTGGATTAAGGGCCTATTTGATCAAACCTGAGGAGGAAAAACATTTTCATCCTTGGATTCGTCTCAAGGATACCATCAAATCTCTATCTCAAAACATGATGTAAAGAAAAGAGTGTTTGGATGCAGTTGATAAAATATCGCTTCCCCATTTTGTGCTTTGGGCTTATGAATGTCCTCACAACCTTCCAAGGAGAAACAAACAAATCATTTGCCAAGTAACCCAGTTTGTTTTTCTTGTTCTACCGAGACAATATCACGGATTTTTCCAAATCAATGGAAGATCGCATAGAATGTTATCAGGAATTGCTCGCTATCCTATGGGAGTTGAACCTCTGTGCAAAAATGAGCAGGTACAAGTTTTCACAAGACAAGCTCAAATATGTTGGACACATAGTCGAAAAGGAGAGTAATCATGTTGACCCATGAAATGTAGAAGCCGTAATAGACTGGCGATACCCAGAGAATGTTGGGCATATTAGGCCTTTCTTTGGCCTTGCAAACTACTTTAGATGGTTAACTTAAGGGTACTTAACCTTGGTAGCTCCGTGAACCAGGCTCACTTCAAAAGATATGTATTGGGAATGGACAGGTGATTAGAAGCATGCTTTTCTCCAAATCAAAGAACGTTTTTCCACAGCACACGTCTTAGCTATTCTGAAACCATCGCAACTGGGGGAGGTGTGATATGATGCGTTGGTCATAGGACTCGGAGCATGTCTCATGCAGAATGGTCATCTAATCACGCATGAGAGTCGTAAGCTCATCCACGCAAAAACATTATGCATTATTGGTGATTAGGAACTCCTCACTATGGTACACACCTTCAAGAAGTGGCGTTGTTATCCCGAGGGCGCTGAGGGGTTGTGACATTCGTGACCGACCACAACTAACTGGTTTTTCTACAAATGCATCTGAACCTGTCAAGATGACAAATGCGTTGGACTTAACATCTGAGCCAAATTTTTTGTTCACGTGGGAGTATTGGTCAGGATGCATCATAGTGGCCGGTCCACTAAGCCGGCAGGCCATAGAAGTTACAACCACCACTGAGGTTAGTGGGTATTCTATGGCCATTGCGGCTGCAGGAATGCAAAAAATAGGTTCCTCACCTGTGTGGCAACCACCACAAGAGAGTATCCAACACGACCAGTTTTGTGAAGAGGAGCCGGATAAGAAACTTTTTAGATACTTGGTTGCAAGACCCTCAAGTTTGCATTGATGGGAGCTGCATGATTTTCTTGGCACGGAGAACAAGTCATTGTGCCGGAATGTGTGGAGACCTTCGAGCGACGATTATCTTCCAATTCCACGGCCTACCAGGGCAAGGTCCTGTGGGACTATAAAAATCGTGACATGCACTTTGGGACAACTATTGGAAGCCAGGATAGGCTGTCAATTTTTGTGAGCATTGCATGATATGCATCCCATGTTTCCAAAAACAAGGATAGCAACAACAGACCTACTGGACTCCTCCAACAACTTCCCGTCCCTAAGACTCCATGGGAATGTGTCAGCATGGACTTGATTGCGGATTTCCCGCACACGGCCCATGGCCACGATGCGATACTAGTGATTATGGATCCTCTAACGAAGATGATGTGAACCCTGGGGAGATTTTGCGTCTCTTTCTCGAGGGTATGGTGAAGTACCACTTCTCTTTACATGTTATCTATAATCGAGATAAAAAAAAGTGCTGTTAAGCTATGGCAAAAGATGCATGAGTACTTCAGTATCAAATTTGAATGACATTTTATACTCAAATCCACAAAAATAAAGCGCATGAATTGTACTCTAGACCAGATGCTCCACGTGTACGTACATCTCGCCAAGAATGATTGGAAAAGCTTCCTCGCACCAGCAAACTTTGTGATGAATAGCTTAGTGAACGAGTCCACGTAATTCACTTTGTTCGTTGTGAATAGTGGTTGACATCCAGTGGTGCCCTCTTCATTTGTGAAGAGTACAAGGAGAGAGGGTCCTGTTCTTTGAATTGAAGTCTTTTCTGAGTGCAAAGCATCCTTTTTGAGGAGGAAGATGGTCACCTTCAAGCGACTAAAAAGCAATACAAGGTGAGGTCTTGTTTAACATCGGCAGTGAAGTGATGTAAAGCACGAAGAACCTTTGGCTGAAGTCGTGAGAGGTGTAAAACTTGTATCGAATGCAGATGGACCGATTCCCATCTTTGTACGCATCAAGCCAGTGGCATAACGATTGTTACGTATGTTGAGTATGAAGACACTTGAAGATTTTCATGTGAGCTTGCTGGTTCCATACACGATAGGAGGAACTGTTAAGCCGCCATTGATAGTTCTTGCAGCTGACAGGTAACAAGGTTCTTGACCTACTCCAATACCGAGAGTATACACTTTGGTCGTGCGTTCCTAGAAGATACCTCATTCATTAGGCCGGTTGTGGGATTAACATAAGTCGTAAAAGCCTGAATCTTGCTTGCTCACTAGGATGGTCTCGAGCACTAGAGTGAGTTGGCAGCTTGTAAAGATCGAAACTTCGCATGGGGCACCAACCGAACACCAGAATAATATAGAATACATCTGTCGGGTGGCATTCATGGACAGGTGACCATAGAATGTTGCGGATGTCCAAAACAGTTGTTCTGCGGATGCTCCAACCTGAAGGGGGAAGACTGGTATTGGTGTCGTTTGACAAGTGCAGCTTAGGACAGAGTGTCGTGCACATGTTCATGCCAAGCAAGTCATTCAAATGATTAAATCTCCTTCATAGGTTGATACCTCAACATGTGGTACTCATGTTCGTTAGTTATGAACAGGGATGAGGAATGTAGCGGGAGGGCCAGTTTGGCCCTCCCACCTCACAAAGGCGAGGTGGTGGCCGGCGGCCACCCATCGCCAAAGCGAGGACTGGGCGGTGGCTAGCCACACACTTGGCATCAGCTAGCTAGCGGCCTAAGAGTCGGCAGGTTGGACAGCCGGCGACCGGTCAGGTTCCTTGGGGGCCACAGGCCGACCACTAGCAGGCCGCCTGCTGGCCGCTGACTGGGCTCGTCGCTCGATCGGCTGCCATGAAGCCACAAGCCATCAAGGGTCGAGGTCGGTAGACTCAAGCCCTCGTCCTCACCCTCTCCTGTTTGCCTTACAGGGTGATCAAGACGAGGGGAGAGAGCGAGTGAAAGAGCACATGAGCAAAGACTATTTGGTGGCGCGAAATTGTCGCGTGCTCGGAACCAACGTTCCAAGCACGCAACGATTTTGCTCTAGAGCAACTTTTTCAAAATGAAGTTCTTTTCAGTGTGAACTTAGAGTTCCGTTCACATAAAACCGGTGCCAACTCACAAGTTGGAGGTATTTCCCCCGCATTTGGGACCTAAGCAAGGTAAAGATGGAAAGGATCTCAAGAGATTCGAGATATTCAAGTCTCTTTGCAAGGGTCGATGATGACGAATGGCCACAGAGTGATGCTGAGGGCAAAATCCATGTAGAGAGCTCTGGACGCCATTTTGTAATCTCCCACAACGAGCTTCAGGCAGGAGCCTAAGTCACGACAGTTCCAGTTTTCCAAGCTAGATCGAAACTTGACTCTGGCCAGTATGTATTCGTCTAGAATCTAACAGCTCGAAACATGAGCCTTGGATCCGCGAAATGCAAGAATAATACTTGAATTTCATTTCCAATTATTGAAGCGGTCCGTACTGATATCATACTGATACACAGTGTCAAATGAATCGCTCGCAAGTGGACATAGCCACCTTTTTCCAACTATGCATGGAACAAGTCAAACCAACCACAAACCATAGCTATCTGACTTCACTTTGTGATACACCATCACAATTACACTCCACATCGATTATGTGCATGACCATGCACATAAACATGGTTTGTCATGTGCCTAGAGGTATGCAAACAGAAAAGCATCAATAATCAATCATAGTAGGTCACGTATTCCCCGTACAATGTCTTTCCACTTGTGATTGTCGAACAAGTAGAAACACAGTGAATATCCCCAGCCTTTGCCGATTTCCCCTCCAGGACAGGCATTCCGTTCACCAAACTTCGATGGGGTTGGGGACAATACGCGCAACGCATGGAGCAAATCCACAGATCTTGGCATAGCAGGCCTTTCTCACATCTTTTGATAATGGCTGCTCAAATGAAATTGTCAATGACCTTGGCTTGGGAATCACTCTTTCCCAGACCAAGCTCATCGAAAGAATAGAAGGAACATCTGCCAACATTAAAGCATGGGGAGGGGGGGTGGGGCGGCGAGGGTAAATGGTAGAGGTGAAGGGAGGGTGATTCCCATGACAAGGGGAACTTGAGCAGGGTATGAAGATCATAGTCATGAATCGCAAACCATCCGAGTGTCCAAGTTTTCTTCTTGGAAAGCAGTCGATGTTCAGCCGAAAAAACTTGTCAACCTCGCTCAACTCAAAGGCAAATAGAGAATTCAGAAGAACAGATGCCAACGTTGCAATTTGCCACACGGTGCATAAATTCAGAAGCGCCTGGTTCCGTCAGAACCTGGGTATGCAAACGGAGCGCACGGTTTGCAAACGTTCTTGCAAGCGCGTGTTAACGCTGACCTCGATCTCGAACAATTTCGGCCATTGCTTGCCCGTGACTGCAGCAAACAGAGGGCAAAAAGGGTGTTTAAGGCACTCCCCAAGGAAAGAAGAGCGATTTGAGGTAAGTGCCTGAAAGAAGAGGAGAGCCATGTGACCAAATGCCTAGTGAAATTGGCAGATGAAGTGCTCGCTTGTGACCTCAGGCTAGTTTCGAATGCTCAGTTTTTTGTTCACTCCCTCAACCTAGTTGTTGTTGCTACGAGCGAGGAAGGCGGGAAGAGGAGGGGAAAGATGTTATGCAGAGCAAATGACGACAATGGACGATAAGTGCTAAAATGAAACAGTGCAGATTTCGGAGAAGGACACTGGACACTGAAGGGGTGCATGCTCCTGAAGGCCCTCAGACACGTTGAAATCCCTCAGACACGTTGAAATCCCTCACACACGTTGAAATCCCTCACACACGTTGAAATCCCTCAGACGCGTTGAAATCCCTCACACACGTTGAAATCCCTCACACACGTTGAAATCCCTCACACACGTTGAAATCCCTCA
>SZWC01009447.1:43015-66938 GCA_023375785.1 Penium margaritaceum
TCTCTCTCTATCTCTCTCTCTCTCTCTCTCTCTCTCTCTCTCCGTGTCTCCTAGCCGGTCCCTCCCTCCGTCATGTCCCACCCTCATTCTCCTATAATCCCAAGACGGCCCATCCATCTCGGAGATGCCCCACTAGGAAGGGGAGGAGGAAGTTAGTTAAAGGGGAGGAGAGGGGGTGACCTTTGAGGGGGAGGGTAGGAGGTAGAGGTGGGGCCATGGGAGCAGAAGGAGGGGGAGGAGGGGACTTGGAAGATAAGGAGTGGAATGTAATGGATTAGAGAGGTGGGGGTGGAGGAGGGAGGGAGAGGGGAAGGTGGAGGAAGAGGCAGGGACAGCAAAAAGGGTGTAAATGGGATTGAAAAGCTAATGAAAGAGATAGTGAATGAAATTCTGAGATGGAGAAAGGAGGTAAAGTCCTCTGGGCCATTCGATGTGATGTTCCACTAGGAAAACCTAAGGCCAATAAGCAATAATACCAGCGCTCGGCTATCCTGGCCCTATGTCCCTCCTTTCATAACTCCTCTTAATGCTCCCAGTGCTCCCCATGCTACGATGTCAACTGTCATCCAACTCATGTTCCTACTATGGCATCGGTCATTGTCCAAGTCACCTTCTCAACCATAGTGGTTTTGACCATCACTATACACCTTATGGAGACCCCCACTGAGACTCCTGTACAAACCTCCAATACGGGCTGAGATACTGCTACCAACAAGGCTCTTGTTACCTCCAACATTGGACATCGTGCTACTATCAATGTTATTGAGATTGTAGACAATTCTGTTGCCAAACCTAACACTTGCTCGACTATACTTGGCACTCTCGCTACTAATCCTTGCACTCACATCCTGTACATAGGCTTGAGGAATCCATGACCACCAATAATCTTTCCCTCCCTGCCCACTATTGTCCATGGCGCTATGTCAATTACTGCGCCAACTGGTTCTCCTCCTGCCTCCATAGCAGCCTCAAATACCATCTTATGCACAACACTATAGATGGTCTTAGTCAAAGCATACAACTACCGATACGCGAGAAGAGGTTTAGACCAAGACAACAACAAATAGAAGGGCCGGAGAATGAGGCCTCAGTCCATTTCAATCGCAAGAAACCCAGTCACTGGTATTACCTTACACCAAGATATTCCTTGGTCACACCTGAGAATGCTTGAATAGGTAGTGACATTGAACCCATTGATCATTTGAGTCACCTTTTAGGGCACCTTGCCCCGACATGCCTTGCCTTGTTTTTGTGGGTTACAAAGTCATAGTATGGTTGGAAATAGAGTTCCTCTTGTAGGCCATGGCTGGGTGCGTATGAAAGGTATTCATATTTGTAGCGTTCTAGACGTACACGAGTCCATGAACTCTGAGAGTGGACATTTTTTTGGTTACATTCATGGCCCATCATGCATCAACCTTAAAATTCTTATGCCATTCGACCAAGGGAACGTTGCCCACCCGCCCTAACCTTTGGTGTCCCATTCTCAAATGATTTGACAACTTTGACCACTTTCAATAATGGCTAATAGAAGCATCACAGACTGTATGAACTTTTTGATATTTTTTAGTTGACTTCTTGATGATACTAAACTTTTGCAAAGCTGTGCCTCGGTGTTACCGAAACTCCCCAACTTACTGGTGGAGTTTCTTATAGTGATTACTCACGATGCAAGGTCGCATGTGTCACTCGGCTTGAGTGCCACAGACCTAGCATGTGTATCATTGTGATTCTTGTTATTGTGTACATGCGCTCAAATTGTTTGACACTTGCCATCGAAGTACAATTATTGCTCACATGATCCATTTGTCCAAAGTCCTAGAATCACCTTCTGCTCCGAACCTCATCCTTGTGAAGCACCCACATTCTGCTCGGTGTAACACTTGATTTCAGAGTGTAGTGGCCCACGAGGGACAACCAACGCATTAACTATAAGGCGACAACCTCTCATGAGTCCTTAGCATACCTCCACGGTTCAGAAATTTGCAAACCTTGTGAGGACAATGGTGAACGGAGCAAGCGAACCCAATGACAAGCAACAATAACTGGCTACGAATTCAACTATGGAGAATCAGCAACATGCAAACAACAACGCTCTCTTGGCAAACCAGATAGTAACGGCAGCTTTTGCGGCAAATGGAGTAGCACCGACGACCCCGAAGACCAACATGATGACTGGTTCCTTGGGCTTGATGAACCCTTCACCCCCGCCATTGTGCACCAGGATGACACCTGAAACAATGTGAGGCACCGGCTGATAGGTTTGCATCGACGAAAACCTATACCAGAAGTTGTCGGGACTCGAGAGCCTCAACACCCATCTGCTCCAAAGACTTAATGTGGCAATGGAAGAGCTACAAAATCCACGACGTGCAGGAAGAAATGCTCACCAAGAGAGATATTCATCTCTCAAGTAAACCCCAATGTTGACTGACACTCCCTGAATTGTTTGATACCGCAATTTCCAAAGGACCAACGGTCAGGATGTTGTTGAAGAGTTTTGAGGTGTACTTTATTGCTGCCAGGGTCAACAACGACAAAAAAAAGACTGACCTCAAGGCCTTGTTTTTGCGTTGAACGGCTTTGAGTTGGTGGTGTAACAAAGATCCATCCAACGGCAATAGGAGACCAATAGAGCTGGATCAACAGCTTCCACAACCGCTCTCACATTATCAACCACAAGGGTTTTACCTCTCGTGCGGATCAATGGGACGTCCCACGACCCTCTGACCCCACCCAAGAACTAGATGGACTTTAGGCGCACCATATTTGCTCGTTCAAAAATAAAAAAGGGAAGTCTGATGCATGGTATAGGCTTCAAGGCACGCATCAGAAGTCCAGCGTGGGAAATTACATACTGTTTTTTGTAAAATCATCACCTAGAGTGACCTCGTTCCCAACAAAATCTGTTTCTACAATAACAATAGCCTCAAATGGCTATTGTTATTTGGCGAGAAATCGCCATATTCAGCATCCAAGACGACCTATCGTAAATGATCCAAGCAGTCAATTGCATTAACAGGACCAACTACAATGCTCGGATGGAGGAATCCAACACTTGGTAACCCCAAAGCCACAACCCTGATCGTGACGGAAGAAAATCATGGTCGATGGGAACCTCCTCTCCCTGTGGAGATTGGCACCGTTAAATAGCACAAGCAACAGTAGTGCTGGAATTGTAGGAAGGAGGAACACATCTTGCGTGATTTTGAAAAAATGGCAGCAACATGCCAAAAAGGGAGGAAGTCACAGAGAGAAAATGAGTCGGGAAATGACAAAGGGCAGGTGCAGATGACAGAAATTTGTTTCTGATTGAAAAAACCTTAGCTGATTATTTTCCCGGCCGAGTGGCTCACATCACCGCAAAAAAGAGTCCCAAAGGTTGCAAATCATGACAAGTGGTATGAGGAAGACTAGCCAGTGATGTTGCAATGAGTACAACCAAGGGTTTGTAAAAGTCACATAATGGTTGTGACAATACTGGACGGAAGGGCTTCTTACAACTTTGTAAGCAATGACATGGTTCATAATCTTGATTTGCAGACCAAACCAAGGATATTTGAAGGGAAAAAAATTGCTAGCCACCTCTAAATTTGTTGACTTCGTAAACCTCTCTGACTACATATCAGAGATATATAAGGCGTAGTGGTCACGAGGACTTGCCTCATGAGCGACCAAAAACATAATCCTCGGAGGAAACTTCCTATATGGGCACAACCCACAGGTAGAATTGAGTAGCATGTCACTTTGCGTCAGCATAACCGATAGAAAATGACACTTTCCTCTGGTTGAGCAACCCATGACGTAGCAACAATTGCCAAATGCAGCAGAGGTAGAAGTAGTAGAGGAAGTTGCAAAGGTCACAAAACATTAGTTGAACTCACTAGACGCAGCCAAAACATGTCTACGACACAGATTCCACGCATAACTCCTCCACATGGAAACAGAGGAAGTGGAAGAAGTTGTACCAGTTGAGACAGCCACACCGACCTTTACACCTAAAGATTTTGCAGCTGCTCTGAAGGAGTCTGTGTCCCTCATTGAGGAGTTTGGAGGGCACCTTGAGAGTTACCTGTAGAAAAAAACGTTGATCATCACACAGAGCTGAAGTTGGGCAATAAACCAAGAATGAAGGAGATCTATTGCATGAGTGACCACAAGCTCATCAAACTCAAGAAGTAGTTGGACGAGATGCCTAGATAGGGGTTCACCAGACCATCCACGTCATCCTACATCCCTGTACCTTTTGTAGAAAGGTAAACTAAGGACATGCGGATGTGTTTACACTACCAAGCATTGAACGAAATCACCATCAAGAAACGATACCCTCTTCATGAGAAGAAAACCTTTTTGACCATCTCCATGGGACTCGAACTTTCACCAAAATTGACATGTGCAGCAGCCATCTTCAGATTCGCATATCTAATGTAGAAATCAGGAAGACAGTGTTTGATACCAGATACATGCACTTTGAGTGTATTGTTAGTCTGTTTAGAATGACACATACCCCCGCAAGGAAATAATGAACTATAAGTTCTACCCAAACCTTGATGACTTCGTTGTCGTGTATCTTGACGACATCCTAGTGTATAGCTGCACCCAAAGAGAGACATTTCCAGGGAAACATTGGCCACCTTCCAATTCAGTTTTTGGTCCACATTATCGACGGCCGCCTGATCACCATGGGCCAAAAAGGTGGAGGCAGTCGTTGATTGGTCGACACCGACCAACGATTGGGACGCCCGCGTGTTTCTGGAATTTCTTGACTACCACCATCAATTCATAAAAGACTGCCGGAGTGTCAACTCTTCTCTTTGATCTCACTCGTAAAACCACATGGTCAAGTTCAGAGCATAGCAGAAAAGAAACATTTGAATATTTGAGAATGCACTGACATCGGTGCTAACCCTACGATTGACGAAGCAAATGGTGGATTATGTCATGGTCACCTATGCGCCCAATCGAGGAATCAGAGATATTCTCCTCCAAGACAACAGCAGTTTAGAACAATCTATCAGGTAGATGTTGGGAAAACTACATTTGCCACCACGTGTTGCAGAAAAGAAAAGTGCCCATAGTCATGCATGTGTTTAAAGCATGGCGGTGTTGCTTGGAATGTGGACAGTGCATCATGAGCACCAACCACCACGAACTCAAACACCTCAAAACTCAGCCAAATCCGAGCTATCAACAAACTCCGTGGATGGGTATTCTCAGATCCAAACTAAAACACGACATTGAATGCTGACATGGAAATACATGCAGAGCAGATGCTTCAAGTTGGTGACCAAACATGATTGCCAAGACCAGCACGCTACTCGTCGAACGAGATCTCTACCTCGTGAGGCTATTCGCAAACGGTTATGAGGAGTTTGACGGGTATGACAAAACCAAGCTTGGTTTGATGGTTCCTACTGGTGATAACAATTTACTCACCAGGTCGTTACACCTTGAAATGAAGAGTTCTGACGGATGGCATTGGAGGAGTGTCACAACGTAGGTTTAGGTGGACATTTTGACGAGAAGAAGATGCTTAAGAAGCTGGTGAGTGGTGGGACAAGATGCAGACCGATGTGGTAGACTATTGAATTTAATGCAATACATGTCAGTGACAAACATCTCATCACACAAGGCCACCAGGACTTCTCTAGCCTGTTCTTGTTCGGAAGTAGCCGTAGGTTGACATCGGCATGGAATTTTTGATGGGATTGCCCGCCACTTCGGAGAAACATGAAACCATCCTCGTGGTGGTGGAAACGTTTTCAATCATGTCGCATTTCATTCCAACAACAACTATTGTCACCACCGAGGGAACAACACATATGTTTCTAAACTAGATCATGCGGCTATGCAACACGCCATACACTATAATCAACAGAAGAGACGACCGCATCACTAGTCTTTTTTTTCACAAACTAATGACTCACGACAAAATTCAGATCCAACTTCCAATGACGTTCCATCCTCAAACAGACGGGCAGATTGTGCGGACCAATAAGAAACTCAAACAACTTCTCCATACTTTATGCAAGCCGCAGTGCACTGATTGGAGAGCAAGTTTTCCCACTGTCAAACTCCTATACAACTACACCATTTTCATCGCTATGGGTCAAATTCTATTTGAAGTGGTTTAGGGAAAACTTCGCACCACGCTTGGAAGACACCAAAGCCGGAGCAAAACTGCCGTGGTCGACATGCACCGGCAGGTGTTCACTAGCATTTGGGAAGAAATGCGCCAGACTCTCGCAAAGACGTACCGCAGTGGGTGATACAATCAACAAAGATTTTAAACCCTTTTCTTTTTCTGTTATAATAGCAAAAGTTTAAGGCAGAACCGTGTTGTAGGTGGTCACTCAAAACTTCAAGTTGGTGAGGTACAAATTCTCACATTAGCTGGTGGGGTCACCTTCGACATCAGCTTGTAACGGTATTCCTTCACCATAGCTCGAACATCCAAGAAATCCGATGTTCGAAAGCATATGGCAAAGCTGTCACCCGCCTGGCAAGTGCACATGTCACAAGGACACGAAGTACAAAGCCCATCTCGTTGCCGAACCATCTCCTTTAGGAGATGGTTTGGCAAGGAACCATCTCTCGGTGTAGAAAAGCGCTTAGCATCTATCAGATCACCCAAAATTCAAAGGTAATTCACCTAAATGGCCACTAAATACTCTGAAGATGCATGGGTAAATCAAAACAATTACTTTCAATAAGTATGCCCTCCTAACGGTAAGTAGGTATGTAGTGAGCAGCTGACCGACGTGGCAGTGATGACGTGTTCAGCGCGGGCAATTGCATCCTACTTTGCTTTGTGAATATTAAACACCGAGGAGAGGAATTGACAAAGCTCAAACCCTGATGGTTGCGACTGTTTCAGATGAACAAAATGTAAACCATGTCATTGCTTGACTTCGCCTGCCATACAGCATGGAGACCCACCTCGTCTTCTACATGGGCAAGCTTAAACACTACAGGGATCCCCATAAGAGCTTCCCAGATAGAGGCGTTGCTCCTTTGCCTTGTATTCAAGTAGATGGGGATACAAACTACCTGATCAAACACATCCTCGGACACGGACGTCGTGGAAAAGCAATCGGGTGTCTGGTTAAGTGGCACATCTACAATGCTGCGCACAACAATTAGGAGGCCTACGACAGCCTCTGAGACATCGATCATCGGATTAATGGCTACTACCGTTGTTACGGCCTACGTCTGTTTATGCACGGGAACAGTGTGATTAAAGAGGAGGACTTGTTACGTCCCAGACGTACACGCATCCCTAAAACCCACAAGTAGGCATTTATATCATTACATTCATGACTCACCTCGCATCGATGTCAAGATTTTCACGTCGCTCGGCCGAGGGCATTTTGGACACCTGCGCCTACCTCCGGTGTTCTGTTTTCCAATGATCTGGCAACTTCAACCACTTTCTAGAATGGTCGATAGAACTATCGAACGCTGAATTGATGTTTTGAAACTGTTCAGTTGACTTCTTGATGGTGCTAGACTTTATAGAACCGTGCATGGATATTCTCAAAACCCTTTGACCTATCAGCTGATTTTCATCATGCGACCACTCATAACACAATGTCGCACGCGTCGCTCAGCTCAAGCGCCAAAGACCCAACATATTCTTCGTTTTGATTCACGCCATGTCAGCGCCTGAATTGTTTGACACTTATCATTGAAGTACACTCACTACTTAAATCTGTCCTAATCCATTGTATCTTTCTTATGCTCCACACCTCAACCCAGTGAACCACCCATATTCAACTCTCTATAGCAATAGTTATCCTCCTCCTTGTCATGATGTCACCATCCTTTTGGTTTTTTGGCTTTTCTCATTGGAGGTGGGCTAGAGAACATAGTTTACATTCGATGAGAGAACCACTATAATAGCAAACCAACAAAATATCCACATCAATTTACTTGTATGACATTGAACAGAACAAAAGAGGGAATGAAAAGGGTGGTGGTTAAGGGTTTTTTTTCATTCCTATCTAGTGTTGCGCCAAGCGGAATGTAGTTGGTTCTTATAAATGATGTACGAAGTAGTGGGCAATTGAAGGAAATGGGACAAGAGGATACCCTACTGCTTGTTCATTTCGACACTGATTGTTTTCCCTTGTCAAATCCCCTGGCTGTTTTTTCATTCAACTAGGCATTTGATTCATCTTGAAACAAAAAAAGTCGAATTAAAGGTGTCACTCTAAGGATTTCCATCTGCGGTCATCTTCTTACCCATCTTTCTGGAAACATGTTTACCACGTACGCAAAAATGTAAAAATCTCCAAGGAGCTGGTTCGCATGTCACCATGGGAGGCTACTCAACTTAGCGTGTGTGAAGCATGTGCCGTGTTTGGTTGTCGATGAATGTTGAATCCATTTAACGCCTAGGTGAATTGTATTGAACTACACTCACATCTTTGTCATGTTCTTTCGCTCTTCAATTCTGTCACAGATGAATTTCAACAATGGGCAAGTACGACGGTGGGTTTGAACCCGGCCCGCCTTCGGGTGTGCACCTATGTGAACCCCCCTACGGCCTGCGAAGGTGGCCCGGAGGGGGGTGCGCATAGGTTTAAGTGTTTGCATTTGAAAATTCAACTTTGAAGCTTGAGATGAAAAACAAAAGAACTATTGACCGCCGACCAATTCTGAGAAAGTAGAATGCTACACAAAACTTATTACTTCAGTCTTTTAACTATGGAATCGTCAGTGCGCTTTGGGATTGAGGACTTTCATTCAACGGTTTCAATGAAAGGATGCATCCTTGAAGGTACAAAAACAACAGATGGAGGTGTAAATGAGTGCGTAGAAAAGCTTCAACTATTTGCAAATGCCTTGTACATTCGCAAAATCTCATAAAAACCTGCGAGCTCTTGCAAACACACACATCACCTTGCAGAGTGGATTTCCCGCCGCCAGGTAGTCGATGGATACTGAATTCATCGACAACCAAACGTGGCAATGGGCCGGCAATTCAAATGGCCAAGCCATGTCAAGCACAATCGGTGACTTTTCCATTTGGTCCACCGATGGACCTCGTAGTCAGGCCACATACGAGCTACCAGCTGGCCTAGCAGATCATGTGTCCATACTCGCAATGTGTCAGCCCAATTCTGACAAAACGCCAGGCAAGCCGGTAAATTGAGTGTGCTGTTTGCCGAAACAAAAAAAAACAAGAGCAGTATGTTGCACGCAAAGCGTGCACAGGGTTACATATTAACGGCATAAAGTTATCATTCATTCGGCCCGCATAATGGAACTGAAGAGAAAAATCTAAGAAAAAATTAAAAAACTGAGACGATACAAGAACCACATTAATTCCTTGCAGAATGGAAAAGAATACAAGGATCTTCTATGTAATTCAAAGGAGTCTACTATGTATGTTCCGCAGTATATTTTGTCAATATTATAGGTCTAAAAACATGAGTATTTTTTCTAGGGAAAAACATGCATTCATTAATGTGTTATCGTGCAATGTTGGGTAATGGTGAATGCTTTCTAGGCAAAAAGAAAAATGTGGGATTTGTAGATGAAAACTTCATATAATACAATATGAATTCAGTAAATACATGTTAACCAGTTATATTTCCATATTTATATTGTGTTAATCTACCGCAAATTGTTTTTCTCCTAAAGCTTCGTTTCTGGGATCAATTGTTTGTCTAGTCTAGCCAAACAACTGACTTGACTGGACGGAAAGCTTGGCCAAGCTTCCCGTCGAGTTCGTTATCTAGCTGACTCTCTTTGCTTGTCTGATTCTGTTCTGTCCGGTTCCTTCTTACGCGAAGAACCAGTGTTTGAACGTGGACAAACAGCCTTTCCTGTCAGATGCCTCGCAAGGCTCGAAGTCCGATGAGCGAAGCAGAGAGCGGAAACAATATGAAATTCTGAAAAGAAAAACCTCCATCCGCATCTCTGACCAATCACAATTTTCTTCTGCAGGAGAAACCGATTGTAAAAGGGTTACTATGTAACCCAAAAAACTAAACAAGCGCTCTCACCGAAATCTATGGTGAACCCCCAAAGTTTCAACAAACTTAGATTGAAGGAGATGATACAAACCCAGCAATGAAGTTAAAGATTTCAAAATTTGTAATTGCTCGATGAAAAACGTTACTAGGCAGTAGGGTGAATTGCATTAAGCACTAGCTATACATCAATGACCAGTGTTGGATAAGTCGAGCACATCTATACAGAAATAAGAACCACAATGAGGCATATACTGGATGCGAGCAACGCGTACAAGGTTGCACCGTGATTGCGTGAGTGGCTACTACGAGAATCTCTGCCAAGAAGTCGGGGGGATTCAAGAATATCCGGGTGTGGTTTTCTAAAGGGTTCGGTCACCATATACCCAGTTTTCGGAACTATGCAGCTGATATGCCACAGTCACGTATGATACAACGCAGGTATCAATGGACCGCAAGAAATAACGCATGTATCAACGCCGACCAATAAAGCAACAAGCCCCCCACACGTTAAAAAGAAATCCATCTGGGAATTGAATGAATTTAATAGCTCCGTAGCCCATGCACTATTCGTTCACATGTGAATTGTGACTGAGCAGAACCCATATGTCCAACCGCCGGTACATGTCCAAAGCACCGGTGGAGGTTCGGTAGACACAGCTTGTAAAAACAATGCCCTGCACAAAGCATGTTGTCTCGGGCCTAAGTTTGACGTAAAAAGTTGCAAGTTTTTGCACCATTTGCATGAATGTTATGCATCCGTGAAGGCATTAGACATGTGTCATCGGATATCTTTGCAACAAATGGCATCGCGCCGTGAGTGACAATAGAGCAGGTCCTCGTCATCGTCACTGACAAGGTAGTACGCCAACCGCCACCTTGCCGGCAACAACGGCCACATTTGATGTGACGTAGTCGAAAATGTGCAGAAGCCCAACTGTAGCATAAACCGAGGTGAAAGTTGCAGTTCATACTTTAACTGGCCAGCACTTGCAAGTCTACGTTCATTACGTTCAATTCGATACCCGGCCATGGCGTCCTCGTACCACTTGTCGCTGAATGGTCGACCATTGCCGCCGCTGGAGAAATGGACGGGAGATGTCAACGATGCCTGCCACATGGACCCGTATGATGCGTGGGTCGGGTGGGTGAACATCAAATGCATGTGGGACTCAAATGGTCTTGGCCCATATCCTGCTGACCTGTACAACATGTGCTGGCTCATGGGTGTGAAACCGCCGCATCGCCGTCTGGCATGGCGCCCGCCTCACTGGCAGCCATGGGTCCATCCGGACCCGCTGTGGTGTGCGAGATTGTAGCCCGGGAATGTCTAGACAGAACAAAGAAGGTACGAGACGCATTTCAATGATGAACCACTGCTTATTCTGAAGTTTAAAAGTCACGACCTCCGCGGTAAGTACGTCTCGTGCATTGGCACACTTTTCATGTGGAAGCATGTCTTACTCGAATCGGCTGAAGCTCCGAGGTCGTCCCATGCCGCCGCTCCACTTATGGGATGAAGGTCCGGATGCCCCTCACTTTGGTCCATGGGGTGAAATCCTTCCTCCACGCCCTCGTATGGATCAGTTTGATGCATGGTTCGTGTGAAACAATATCAAGAGCCTCTGGTACTCGAAGAACTTTTGGCCCCCTCCAAGTGATGCATTCGACATGTGCCACATCATGTGTGTGAATCTACCACATTGCCATCCTATCTGGTGCCCTCCACACTGGCAGCCCTGGGTTCATCCAGATCCTCTATGGTGTGCTACACTCTGAAGCACTTAGGCCAGTGAAGAACCTGGTACATTGTTCATTTTTGCATGACATTTTATACATGAAATCCCGGGTGTTTTTGTATGTTTGTAGTCTTAGTTAACACGCATATGACAGGTCCAACACATGTGTATGAAATAATTGCTGCAGATCATGAAACATAACGGAAGTATGTCTTGGTCACTAACAACATTGGGCATGGCGAATGGCCAGCCATGCCAACCATGGCAGTACTGTATGGTACGCCAGACTATGACCATGTAGGCCCGTGAAAGACCGGATACATGGCTTATCCTGTGATGAAATTTCATATGTGAAATGCCGGGTATTCTTCTAATTCTATTATCTGCATGCATACGCATATGACATGTCCCTCACAATTTTATGGAGGAAGAGCTGCAGAACATGAAACACATCGGTTGTATGTCTCATTCACAATCAACTTTGGACATAACGCTCGTGACTCATACAATTATGTGCTTACAAAGGTGTGAACAAAACATTTTGACTTCACTTGGTAGGACACTTATAAGCAACAATCATTTTGTACTTCCTGTACTCGGTAGCTCATGGATACTCCCATAGTTTATTGCACTCATGTGCCTGGTGTCATCTTACATGGCAAGCATTCATAGCAGGAATCCCAGTGTTCCACCATTTCAATGACGATTTCAAGAAAAGGTCTGGATAACGTCTGTAATGTTTGTGTATGCAGCCTAAACATTACTTATAAGGACCAGGCTTGCCATTCACTATCCACTGCTGCACCTGTGGGGGTAGCGTGTGCATCCAAGCAATGATGTCACACATGGGGCACAAGTGCACAGATGTGCCAGAATTATGTGAACGATCGGGATTAATGACCATCCCTTCGTCAACTTCTTCAACAACATCGTAGAACACTTCTTCTGGTGTGTAATCCGGTAGAGCACCCATGTGAAAGGGTTGAGGGCACGTGCTGTAGTACAGCCTGACCTCAAAATGCCTCCATTCCTTTGCAACCTTGACAGCAAGTAACATGTGCCAGCTCCACACAGAAACGAAGTGACCATAGGCATTGCTGTTGTGGACAGTGTACACTCCATTGGTACTTGGTGTAAATGTTTGAGAGAAGTACAAATGCCTTTGATCCCTGCTTTTATGCTTTGTAATGAAACATGTTACACATCTTTCTCACTATAGTAAAGTACATGTTGTCCTTAGTACAGGGTTAACACAAGTTAAGGGCAATGCAAGTGTGCACTTTCATTTTCACCATACCATGAATGTGGAGTTGGGAAGGTTTTCCACTGCAAAAGACTTGACACTTTTCAAAGGAAACAAAGGCCTAGGACTCACAACCACCCCTGAGACAAGCACACCAGCATGGTCATCACACATTGTGGCTGGCCACTGCTCATGCGGAGTACACAATTCGCTCAGGACTTGGATGTACCTTCAGACTTGGGCTGCGGCCAATGAACACTCCCTTGTACACTAGCACTGTGACATGACATTGCTGTTAGCAGAGTGTTCTTGGCCGTGAAAGGAAATGAAGACGTCCACATGAACCTAAGGACATGAGTAGGGGAAAGACTCACATTGAAGTCCAAGTGCATCCATGCCTCTTACTGCGTGCCTCCCCACCTCTTCCTCTGCCTCATCATCCGCATGCTCTGCTCCTGCATCGTCTTCTATTACCTCTTCTCCTACGTCACCGTATGCGTCATGTTCCAGTGCACCATACTGCTCCATGAGTCTCGCACCTTCAGCGTCGTGCTCTTCTTGTGTAAGCAGTCCATTCTCTGGCTCCGCCGTATACCCCAGGGAGTCCTCACTGCCACTGCCGGAGACATTATCGTTGAAGTCATCTGCGGCTGCCTCTCCCACCACCTTGTTTGTCGAGGACCCCCTTGTGTCTACTTCAGGATCGTAGTCCGACGCATCACTGTCGTCAGTTACTGCCCCTTCTTCTCTCCCTGCCCCTTCTTCTCTCTCTGCATGTGCACCTGCTCCTACTACTGCAGCTTCACATTCTTCTCTTAGCCCTGCTAATGCTTCGTCAGACCTAGGTGCAGCTGGGTTGGGACACCTCTTTTTTGTGTGACCCTTACGGCCACACTTTGGGCAGATGAAGTTCCATTTCCGGAGCAGCGCACGCTCCATGCGGGCACTCCTAGGACGACCACGGCCCTGCCGCGGACCTGGTTTCCCCCTGCCAGACGGTGCAGGTTGGTAGAGTCTAGAGGCGGAGAGTGAGGGCATGGGGTTGCCGTAGGTGAGGCTCTATTACCTCACTGTCTACCCGCGGCTCACGTGTGCAGTCGGGTCCTCACCCACCTCCACCATGATGGCACAGGCATGCTGGCATGGCTGGCCGAACTCGTGCCACCGGCGACACTCACAACTTCCCATGGTGCAATCCACGTACCGCCGGACGTTTGTTGGGCCATGAACCGTTGCCATGGATGGCCCATTCATCACGATGTCGTAGTCGTGTGCAATTGCAAAATTGTGAAGAAGGCATTTTGTGTGAGCCGGAGCAAGAGTCTCGTTGCACTTGGCTATCTGCTCGCGGCGCTGTGCCATGATGTCGTGCACAAAGTAGTACACTTGCAGGAAGCAGTAGAAGGGATAGAGTTTATGAAGGGACTTGAGATGGGCGTTCAAGGACTCTGAAGAGTTGCTTGTGATGTGCCCCTCCCTACGAACAGGGCACATGTATGACATGCACTTTTGTAGCGGTATGCCACCCTGCCCGTCTTGTCTTGGGATGAGGTAGTTGTTAAAAAGTGCCCCTACCATGGATGCCTTTGCCGTTTTCCTGGTCCGACCACTAGAGAGTGGTTGGATGTCCAATATGATTGTATATTTGGACTCCTTGGAGTTTTCCATGCGATTTCGAGCTTTCAGTTGCTCGATTTGGTTGAGAATCCAGAGAGTTAGCCCTACCCAAAGTTTGGGTGGTGCGGCGGGTGGAATCTGGTACCCGTCGGAGGTGACGGGAAACTCCACCGCCAGTGGTCCGTGTTCAGCTCCAACTGGCTCCATAGACCCCAAGGCCCTAGAGGAAGCAACCAGGGAGGTCCCCTGGACCAGGTCAAGCCGCCCTTTGACTTGTAAATCAAAGAAAGGCGCTTCGAGCCGTCGTCGGCTCGTGTCGGAGACGACTCACGTCGGCGGCAGCCAAAGGCGGCTCCACCAAGGGCTGCTTGGATAGGCGTAGCAGGGACTAAATTGCTCCGTTTTGGGCGTGCTTGGATGCGTTGGAAATCTCAGATCGCATGCTATAAGAATCTGATGAAATCTCACCAAAACAACTAACCATTAATGATTTGCAGCCTTTCTCAGTTTCAGCAAACTGCATTCTTCCAGAATTCTACTCCCTTGGTGTTGTGGCGACCCAAATCACACAGCTCCCTTGGAAGTCTCTTTGCACTAAGAAGCCGTGGACACTTAGGCAGTTCAGGGCACGCCAAGACAGCATTCCTGACAAAGGGTTATGGGCCCACAGCCCTGACCTGCCTATCAAGACGTTCACGGCTTCCGCAACGCACGGGAGTGTCGCTCCGGGCGACTTCGCCGTCGCACTTTGAGACTGTCCATTGCAGAAGTTCAGCATGACATAGAAGACAGAGTTCTCGCCCATCCAAAAGTGCATGGGTGGCCCTGGTTTTGGGCTGTGGCGATGGTATTCTTAGATCTACCTTGTGCACAGGGGACTGCTGGAGCTCATGAAGGGCACGGAGGTTCAAGATGCGAGCGCAACGGACGAGGAGAAGACGGCCTTCGCGAGGAAGAACACAGAGGCATTGATGCTCCTATTGTCGGCGCTACATGAATCTCAGTGGGGCTACATCCAAGGCTGCAACCTGGCAGCTGACGCGTAGAAGAAGCTCTACTCCATCCACCAACCAACATCCCTAGCCAATAAGATCTTCGCAATGAAGCGACTCTTGACGGTGAGGATCGAGGAGGGTGAGGACGTCATTTCCGCCATGTAACAGATCGAGTCTCTTGCCTCGCAATGCAATGATGTGGGGTGGAAGATTGACACGAAGATGCAGGCAATGGTGCTCCTCATGGCTCTACCTGACAGTTGGAGTCCTCTTATCACCGTGCTGGGAGATTGGGAGGAGGATAAACTCACCTACGGCGCATTCACCGAGTACAACCGCAACGAGGTGCACCGTCGGAGCGGTGGCGAGACCTCGTCATCCTCAACAGTCTTGGTCACCAAAACACAGCGTGGCAACAGCAGCGGCAAGTGAGGCTGCGGTAAGGGCGGCGGCAAGAAGGGCGCCAAGAGGGGTGCATGTCATAATTGTGGCAAGGAGGGCCATTGGGCCAAGGAGTGCCCGGAGAAGGCGCAGTCCGGGGGCAAGGGTGCCGAAGGCAAGAAGGCACTCCTCAATGGCACAAAGAACCACGACCTGAAGGGCGCCAACCGGAGGTGCCTCGACTCAGGTGCGGAGGAGCATACCCAAGTCGAGAAGGTGGGGTTCATCAACTACACCAAGTCTGCAAAGTCCATGGTGACCGCCAACGACAAGGTCCAACCTGCGGCCGGCCAAGGTGATGTGGACGTAGAGGTGGTGGTTGGTGGTAAAAAGACGCAATGTGTTATCTAAAATGTGCAACATGTCCCCGGCCTGGCCGACATATTGAGTGTGAGCCGCTTGACAAACAAGGGGTATGAAGTGCTCTTCCGCAGGAAAGGTGCAGTCGTGCGGATGGACGGTGCTGGCGAGGTCGTGCTTGAGGCGAAGCGCGAGGGAGGACTCTACATTGTTGACACAAAAGTCATCCCCTTGGCAGCAGACGCAGCGGACCCGCAAGCACGCTCCGTCAACCTCGCTAAAGGTGGGGGAGCAGACCTGCAGCTGTGGCATCGACGGCTGGGGCACTTGTCGCCCGCAGTCGTGCAGAAGATGGTGAAGCGCGACATGGTTTGCGGCCTCAACATCACCGGTGCAGCAGACGCAGCACCAGATTCCGTAGAGCACAAGTGCAAGTCTTGCATCGTGGGCAAGGCAAAGCGTAAGCCGTTTGAAGACGGACAACGGCAGGCCGAGACCCTGCTCAAGGTTGTGCACAGTGATGTGTGCGGACGGATCAAGACGCCGTCCATTTGGGGCGCGCGGTACTTCGTCACCTTCATCGATGATTGCAGCAGAAAACTCTTTGTCTACTTCATGAAGCGGAAGAGCGATGTGCTGGACCGGCTGAAGAAGTACGTTGTAGCGGTGGAGAGGCAGACTGGCCGCAAGGTCAGAGCGCTACGCAACGACAATGGCAGCGAGTACGTGGGCTGCGGAGGGTGGCTGAAGGAGCAGGGCATTGAGTGGCAGCCGACCACTCCGTACACGCCTCAATCTAATGGCGTGGCGGAGCGTGTGAACCAGACGCTACTCACCTTGGCGCAGACAATGCTCGTGGATGCAAAGTTGCCACGGAGCCTGTGGGCCGAGGCCGTGAGTACGGCGTGCTACATCACCAACATCACCCCAACTGCAGTACTGAAGGGGAAGGGCGGTTGGAAGACGCCGCAGGAGGCTTGGAGTAGGCGCAAACCAAGTGTGGCGCACCTGAAAGCGTTCGGGTGCAAGGCGCACGCGTTGGCGCAGGCCGGGCAAAGAAAGGACTCCAAACTGGACCCGCATGTAAAGGCGTACGCGTTTGTCGGATACGAGAGTGCGCTCAAGGCGTACCGCCTCTTTGATCCACGGACGCAGGACCGTCATCACCAGCCGCAACGTCACGTTTGATGAGCAGCAGAGCTACTGCAACAGCAACAACATTGACGCAGCACACTCTCCAAAGCAGGGGGAGTGGTTCCAACTCCTTGAGCGTGAGGAGGAGCCAACGGCTGCAGAGGTCGATGACGGGTCTTCGGAGGATGGCGGTGCTGGAGCGCAGCAGGGCAATGCAGCAGGTGCAGGTGCCGCTGGAGCGCAGGACGTAGCAGTCGACGCGGGGGAGCCCGCGGCCAAGGACAACGTTGCAGCACAGCAGTAGCAGGACCAGCAGCCAGCGTTGCCAAGGTCGCCACGTCGCAGTCGGAGGCGGCGGAATGCGGCAAAGCGGTATGACACAAGCACGGGCCGCTGGGTTGGCATGGCGGTGCATGATGGCGGCCGCAAAGGAGCCGACAACAGTGCAAGAGGCACTTGCACGGCATGACGGGCAGCAGTGGGGCGAAGCAATAAAATCTGAACTTGCGTCGCTTGCTGAGAACGGCACTTGGGAGCTGGTGGATCGGCCTGAGGGGGCGAAGGTGATCAGCTCCAAGTGGGTGTTCAAGGTGAAGCTCTCCAAGGACATCAAGGTGGAGAAGTACAAGGCGCGGCTAGTGGCGAAGGGGTACGTGCAGCGGAAAGGTGAACACTACGATGAGACGTTCGCGCCCGTCGCCAAGTTCACAAGCATCCGGACGATCCTCGCGGTGGCAGCCGCAAAGGACATGGAGATCCACCAAATGGATGTCAAGACGGCATTCCTGAACGGCATCATCGACAAGGAGATCTACCTTGAGGTGCCGGAGGGGGTGGATGCACCGGAGGGCAAGGTGTGCAAGCTGCAGAAGGCCTTGTACGGGCTAAAACAGGCGCCCAGGTGCTGGTACCANGCAGCGGAAAGGCGAACACTACGATGAGACATTTGCGCCCGTCGCCAAGTTCACAAGCATCCGGACGATCCTCGCGGTGGCAGCCGCAAAGGACATGGAGATCCACCAAATGGATGTCAAGACGGCATTCCTGAACGGCATCATCGACAAGGAGATCTACCTTGAGGTGCCGGAGGGGGTGGATGCACCGGAGGGCAAGGTGTGCAAGCTGCAGAAGGCCTTGTACGGGCTAAAACAGGCGCCCAAGTGCTGGTACCAGCAGATGGACGGCTAAATGGCGGAGCTCGGCTTCAAGCGCTGTGAGTCAGACAACAGCAAGTATGCGCGACGCAGCAAGGGACTCCATCAGATCGTCGCACTCTACGTGGATGACCTGGTCATGTGTTCATCAGATCTGGCGGCTTTGCAGCAGCTCAAGGAGCAGCTCAGCAACAGATTTAAGATGATAGACATGGGGGAGCTGGAGTACTACCTTGGTGTGAGCATCACGCGGAACCGGAGGGCGCGCACGCTTGAGCTAGGGCAGGCCAAGTACGTGGCCAAGGTCTTGAAGCGGTACGGCATGGAGGACTGCAAACCAGTGGGCAGTCCGGTCTCCACAAGCTGTGAGCTGGGTGCGGCGATGGCGCCGCAAACCAAAGAGGAGAAGGAGGACATGGTGGAGGTACCCTACCAATCGGTGGTGGGCAGCCTAATGTATGCCATGGTGGCGACTCGGCCGGACTTGGCCTACGCGGTGGGTCAGGTGAGCAGGTATGTGGCCAACCCTGGGCCACTACACTGGCAGGCAACACGACATGCGCGCTTGAAGTACGACGAAAAGGGGAGGTTAGACCCCTTGCAGCTGGTCTGCTACACTGACGCACACTACGCCGGCGATGTGGACAAGAGGAATTCCACTTCTGGCTATGTGTTCGTCCTCGCAGGTGCAGTGGTCTCGTGGTGCAGCAGGAAGCAGTACTACATTGCCACCTCCACAGTGGAGGCGGAGTACGTCGCTCTGGTCGAGGCGGTCAAGGAAGCGGTGTGGCTCCGCATATTGCTGGGGGAGCTGGGCGTGCCGCAGCAGGAGCCTACGGTGGTTCAAGAGGACAACACCGGCTCCATCTCGCTGACCAACAACCCGACGTAGCACAGGAGGACGAAGCACATCGACGTGCGCTACCACTACGCACGCGGCATGGTGGAGAAGGGACAGGTTGTGCTACATCATTGTAGCACAAAGCACATGCTCGCAGATTACTTGACCAAGGCGTAGCCCCAGGATCGGCATGTCATCAGCCTTGCAGGGCTTAGGTTGACAAGCTGTGAAGGGCTTGAAGGCGCAGGAGCAGACGAGTAAAGAGTGAGCATGAGGCATCCGGCATGGAAGGTACACGGGTGAGATTGTTGAAAAGTGCCCCTGCCATGGATGCCGTTTGCCGTTTTCCTGGTCCGACCACTAGAAAGTGGTTGGATGTCCAATCTGATTGCAGATTTGGACTCCTTGGATTTTCCCATGCGATTTCAAGCTTTTAGTTTCTCGATTTGGTTGAGAATTCAGAGAGTTAGCCCTACCCAAAGTTTGGGTGGTGCGGCGGGTGGAATCTGGTACCCGTCCGAGGTGACGGGAAACTCCACCGCCAGTGGTCCGTGTTCAGCTCCAACTGGCTCAATAGACCCCAAGGCCCTAGAGGAAGCAACCAGGGAGGTCCCCTGGACCAGGTCGAGCCGCCCTTTGACTTGTCAATCAAAGAAAGGCGCTTCGAGCCGTCGTCGGCTCGTGTCGGAGACGACTCACGTCGGCGGCAGCCAAAGGCGGCTCCACCAAGGGTTGCTTGGATGGGCGTAGCAGGGGCTATACTGCTCCGTTTTGGGCATGCTTGGATGCGTTGGAAATCTCAGATCACAGGCTATAAGAATCTGATGCAATCTCACCAAAAAAAACTAACCATTAATGGTTCGCATCCTTTCTCAGTTTCCGCAATCTGCATTCTGCCTGAATTTTGCTCCCTTGGTGTTGTGGCGACCCAAAGCACACACCTCCCTTGGAAGTCTCTTTGCAGTCAGAAGCCGTGGACACTTAGGCAGTTCAGGGCACGCCAGGACAGCATTCCTGACAGTAGTTAGCTGCATGCTCGCTCACTGACCGCAGGTGACGTGACGCGTAGTGAAACTGCTCGTGGATGAGGGCCTGTGTGTACTTCCAGGCCTAGTATGCCGCCTTTTTGCCAAACTTCTCCACGATGTTTTGCCGCAGATGCCAGGCACAATAAGTGTGGGTAGCGCTGGGCAATTGTCTTACTAGAGCCTTGGCGAGGCCAGCTTCTCTGTCCGACACAAGGACTGCACCTGCAGAACGCGGTGTGGGATAAGCTCGTGCCAAATTCTCACAAAACCACATCCATGTTTCCTCGTTCTCAATGGACACCAGTGCTCTGGCAATGGGGCATGCATGGTTGTTCGCGTAACAGAATGCGCAACTAGCATCACTTGGTTGTGGCCGTTCTTCAGGAAGGTGCCGTCCATTGTCATGATCCTCCGTGAGTAGTCCAGCCTAGGCGGGTGGCCCGAGGCGCCACGAACGCCCACTTGAACTTGTTTTGTGCATCCATCTTTGCGACTGCATGCGTTGCTGGATCATGGCGTTTCAGCTACACTCCCATGAACACAAAACTTGTCAAACCTTTGTTGCACGGTATAGCATATAAAAGTGAAGAACATTGCGGGACTGACAGCAAAACATACCTCTTGACACAGCGCTGGAAACATAGTCCATGATTTTGCCTTTGCGCCTATGAGTTGGGCCTGGGCTAGTGATCTTGCATGGTATAGCGTACAGTTGGCCACCTGAATTCCCGCGTCTTCTTTAATGATGGCTCTCAGCATCACCGGAGGTGTTGTCGGATCCTGCGCCATTTGCGACAGTATGTGCCTTGCAATCCACCTAGTTGTTTGGATGGGGCTCCCATGGCTAATAGCCGGGGTGCAGCTGTGTCCTTCTGTAACATGGGAGACTTTCACCGTCCTCAGCTCTGAAGACGCAACGGCGCGTACGTTCCACGTGCAACTACATCTCACACCCTCCACGCAGCGTACGGCAATCCGGCCAGGCTCGCTGCGCACCCACTGAAGGCCGAAGCGGTTTGCTATGGCGTGGTCCTTGATTGCCGCCCTGCAGGCAGCCATGTTGCGGAACGTTTTGCCCTCGATGACCTCGTCACCTTCTGCCTTTCTGTTCTTGGTCGTGCCGTTGAGAGAGCTGTCTGACGTACCTGCAAAAGGACAGGACAGATAGTTTGGCAACCATTCACTTCAAGTCACATCTCTGTCAAAACTGTGGGCGGGCACCAAGTAGGAGACAGCATACGGCAACATGTGCGTAACCAAGCATGTAAACCGCACATCCTGTTCAGAGGACATGCGATGACACATGAAAAAAAGGACGCAAAAAAATCGAAGACACATATGACCAGTGGAGCCACTAGGACAGAGTACACGGTGCCTTGCCCAGGACTGTGTGTAAGGTGAAGCCTCGGTCTGGTCCAGGGAGCATGGCTCCATCCAAAACAATCGCATGTTCCACGCAACTTCATCTTCCAACCGTCTTTCCCAGTCCTCATAGTCCCAATCTCTGTTCAGCCAGAAGAAGAGTTATTCTTTAGCACCTGATTCACGGCTGAAAATGTGGTTTCCCGGACTCTGGTGCTGAGCTGGAACCGGCGGTGGAAGAACTCCGTGCTCGGGAGGCCGATAGGCGCGGTGCTAAGGTGGTGGTGCAGCAGGTGGTGGTGATGCAGCGGGTCGTGCAGCGGGTGGTGCAGCGGGTGGTGCAGCGGATTGTGCAGCGGGTGGTACAGCATGATGTCCAGCAGGTGGTGCAGCAGGTGGTGTAGCGGGTGGCGTAGCAGGTTGTGCAGAGGGTTGTGCAACGGGTGGTTCACCGGGTTGTGCAGCAGGTGCTACAGCGGGTCGTGCAGCAGGTGGTGCAGCCGGTGATACAACGAGTCGTGCTGCGGCTGGTGCTGCAGTTCGTCCAACGGGTGGTGTAGTAGGACGTCCAGTGGATGGTGCAGCGGGCGTCGGGTCGGCGGGTAGTGCACCCGGCGCCGCCACATCCACGCCAGTGGGGCACCATCCCGCCGCAGTCATTGGGTTCCGCCGTCCATGGTTGTGCCGCCTTGGGTCTAAAGGACCAGACAGAGTTGTTGTGCCTGTTGCCGAAAAGGCAACATGACGGGGAGGTAGTGACTGTGGCACGCAAAACTGAGACGCCACAAGCAACCCACCCTGGCCGGCGGAGATAGCCCATCCTCGTGTAACTGGGCATAGCTGATCTTACAGCGCAATAGTTGTGTGACGTAGTACCTCGACACATGAGAGGTGTGGACGAGTGGGCGGCCTTGTGGGATGTGTACACACCGGTCGGGCGGAGGCGGACGCCTCCGCCCTCCGGGCACTGCCCCGGGTCTGGGGCGCAATTGCGCCAAGAATGGGTACATTGGCATTTTCTGGGCACAATATAATTCTCACGTACCCTGCAATTCAAAACACGCCGATCCTCGGCATCGTCACGGCTCTGCACCGGAGAAGCCAAAATGAAACGAACACTCTGGGGGGGGGAACGGTCGGTAGCCAACGTCCATGCTCACGCTGAAGCTCACTTCCGCCAGTGCATGTTAGAGACCATTCCAACGTACGTGGACGAGTTACGCAGCCAATACACATGCAATACACTCGTGTGACAGGGGACGGAGCTGACTGGAGCACCTCCGTTTCCACACATGCAGGTTTGGGAGCCAGGCTGGCATCTGCTCATGCGGGCCGTGTTTCATCCATCGTATTGTTTACTTGTGTACGTAATGTCAGCATGGTATAGAAGAAGAATCGTCAAAGCCACGGGAAGACCTCTATTCTTAAGGAAAAGCAATTACCCCTTCTGCTCGTTAACGAGTGGATCATCGGACCAGTTAATTGAGTAGTTATGTGTACACGTGTGCAGTCGCATTGAAGGCCATGTAGCGTCTCATTGTACGGAAAGCGGAAACGAGAGCCCAAAATTGAGTTCAGATGAAAAAAAGGTAAGAGCGTGCCCAACGTGCAACGCAAATGACGCAGGTACCAGTAGTCCTTGATAAGTGAAAGTACCATGGGTGGATTGTTGCTTTCCTGGAGAGGGATGGGCGGATGGTTGCTTTTCTACCGAACGACGGGCGGATGGTTGCTTTTCTTCCAGACGACGGGCAGTTGAGAGCCACACTTTGCGTTTTATGGGTATCTGAGCTATTTCACCTTTTTCTAAAAGCCTAGTGCAGTCGACAAGTTGACAAAGAGCATCAAAACATTGGTACAGCTTGTAACACGTTTTTTTACCATCATGCATATTGGTCGAAGTTGTCACAAACTTCTATATCGGAACAACGAAGGTTGGGGTAGGTGTCCAAAATGTCCTTGGCCGATCAGCGTAGAAATCCAAAGGTTGATGCGCCGTGGGCCACAAATGCAAGGACAGGAATACCCACTCATGGAGTTATCAGGCTCGTGTACGTCAGGGACGAACCCCCCCCCCCCCCCCCCCCCC
>SZWC01009447.1:82436-94937 GCA_023375785.1 Penium margaritaceum
TGCTGAAATTCGGGCAGAACAGGGAAAAGTGACGTTTTGCCACTTTTTTCAACTTTTTGTGACCGAAATTTTCACCATCATCTTCAGCACATTGAGGAGCCTCTGTGGTCCAAATTTCGCTTGAGTTGGACAGCCTTGATTTTTTAGTGCCGAAATCTTTAGATTTCAGCACTTAGCCAAATTTCTGGCCGTCAGCACCAGGAGCTCCACACAGCAGCAGCAGCTAGCAGCAGTGGCGGCGGCGTACAACAGCAGCAGCTTGCGGCAGCAGAAGTGTGCAGCAACAGCAACGTGCATCAGCAGCAGCTTGTAGCTGCAGTGATCGACGACAGCAGCGACAGGAGGAGAAGCAATAGGAGGAGTGGCAGCAGCAGCGGCATCATCGGCGGCAGTTGCAGTAGCCTCGACAGCAGCAGTGGCTGCATTTTTTCTTCGTCTTCCTTGGTATTTCCCTCTCCTCTCTGTTTGGTCTCCCCCTTGCTGGTCCCTTGGGTGGGTTGGGGGTTAGGATAGGTACCCGGAGCTCCCCCAAGACCCTCCCATTTTTTCACGCCCACTGGGGCGGGGGAACGCTGTCCGATTTTTTTCCGGCAGCTTGGGGGGTCCACACACGGCGTTCCCAGGCTGAAATAGGCCTCGTCATTTTTTCCATGCCCACTGGGGCGGGGTAATTGCTGTCGAATTTTTTCAGCCGTTACGACGGTAGTAGCAGCTGAGGGGGTAGAGTGCCACCGCCGTCTGAGTCAACGGTGGTAGTGGTTCGACGATAGCAGCAACAACAGTAGTAGTGACCGAGCAGCACACTGCAATGACAGCAAGGCCACAGACATGGCGAGTAGTCACCACTGTAGCAGCAGCGAGCCAGGCAACTGGTCTCGTTTCCATGTCCTCCACCTCCCATCCTGTCAGCAGCGTGCTTTCCCCGACACAACAGCTTGCCGCAGGGGCCTGCCAGATCGCTGAGCTTAAGCAGCAGATCCTTGCCGCTGGGAACCGTCGGCTCGCTGAGCTCCACCAACGGATGGCACTCTCCATTCAGGGGAGTACGAGTAACATAGCTGAGTCGCGGGGTCCCACTACTGGTCGTGTCCAGTCCGTGGCGTCGCGTCGGGATGGTGGTGATGGTGTCACCTGTTTTGTTCAGTCTGTTGAGTCTTTTGTCGGGCGGGATGATGCAAGTGTCCTGTCGCAGTGTTGTGTCCAGTCATGCATAGGTCCAGATGACCCGTCGTGGCTTCATGAGTCTCAGTCAAGTGTTGTTGCTCGCCTGTCAACATCGCACCTCTCTGCACAGCAACCTGCTTCTGTCGCCTGTACTGTTGCTCGCTATTACGTCACAGCGACAGAGCGTGTGACGGATGCCACCTGGATCATTGATACAGGTGCCACTCATCACATGACCTGTCGTCGTCGTGACTTTGTCGTGCTAGGTATTGTAAGGTCAGTACGGTCCGTGTGCACAGCAGCTAGTCATGAGGTCCCAGTCCAGTGCGTAGGTGTAGTGCAATTCCATGGGCCGTTTCGCCCCTTGTATATCTCGGACGTTCTGTGTGTGCCTGCGTTGGAGCTCTGCCTGCTTTCCGGATGTGCCTGCACTCGCATGGGACTCGGCGTGTCCTTCACACTGTGTTTGTCTGTGCCATGCAAGAGGTGGTTTTACGTGGGGCGGTTGTGGATGACTGCTACCATGTCTCTGGCTGCCCTACGTCTGCTCCTCCCTCGCCATCCCCAACCTCTTCTTGTGTGCTTGTGACGGGCACTTTGTCACCCGAACACCAACGTCTATTGCATAGACGTCTGAGCCATGTACACCTAGACGCTATGGATTGTCTAGTGCACACACAGCCCGCTGTCCGTCTTGATGCGGCGTCTTTCGAGACGCCGCCCAAGACCGACTGTCTCCAGTGCGCTCAAGGAAAGATGCACCGGGCCACGTGCCCTCCTTCCAACTTGCGGGCGGTTCGGCCTCTCGAGTTGGTTCACTCTGACCTCTTGGGACCCCTCCCTGTCGAGTTCCAGGAGGATAGAGGAAGGTATGTCCTGACGATCACTGATCACTTCACCCACATGCGATGGGTCTGCAGTCTTTGTCAGAAGAGAGACGCCGCCCTTGCGGTGCGCACTTGGCTAGTCATGGTGGAGCGGCAGTCCCGGCACCTCCTCTAGAAGGTTCACTCGGATGGTGGTGGAGAGTTTCTTACGGACTTAACGCGGCACTTCGCAGCGCTAGGAGTGGCTCACAGCCTCTCTGCCCCCGCCACACCTCAATAGAATGGTGTGTCTGAACGATGGAATCGCACCATGGAGGATGCGATTCGTTCAATGCGGCCGGACAACGACATGCCAGAGACGTTTTCATTTGAGGGTATGGCCTACATGACATGGGTGTGGAACCGGATTCCACATGGGCCGCTCCTAAACAACCGCACCCCGTACGGGCTGTGGTTTGGCCGCCAAGCTGACCTCCGGCTTGCGCGCGTGTGGGGATCCCTTGCCTGCGTCTGATTCACACATGAGCAGCAAGGGTCTAAGCTCTCCCCTCGTGGCCACATTTGCACACTCGTGGGCATTGCCCCTCGCTCCAAGGCCTGGCACTTCTGGGATCCGAGTCGGCGCCGCATTGTCGAGTCACGTGACGCACTCTTCTTTGAGCGCCTCACGTATCACAATCTGACCGCTGGCAATGCATTGTTGTAGCACGCTCCCGGTTGTGTTCCTTCTCCTCGTGTGGGGGAGTGTATTNCCGGCTTGCGCGCGTGTGGGGATCCCTTGCCTGCATCTGGTGCACACCTGAGCAGCAAGGGTCTAAGCTCTCCCCTCGCGGCCGCATTTGAGCATTCGTGGGCATCGCCCCTCGCTCCAAGGCCTGGCGCTTCTGGGATCTGAGTCGACGCCGCATTGTCGAGTCACGTGACGGACTCTTTTTTAAGCGCCTCACGTATCACAATCTGACCGCTGGCAATGCATTGTTGTAGCACGCTCCCGGTTGTGTTCCTTCTCCTCGTGTGGGGGAGTGTATTGGGCAGGCAAACTTTGTCCGCTCGTGCAGCCCTATCGCTCCTGAGTCGTCCCACCCCTCGGGTGCCTTGCTTGCCCATCCTGCATTACCTGTTGCTGCCTCGCCCACATTGCCAGTGATGTCAACGTCGCCTGTTGCTGCCTTGCCCGCCTTACCAGTGTTGCCAGCATCGCCTGTTGCTGCCTCATCCGCCTTGCCACTGTCTCCGGCATCGCCCGTTGTCGCTTCGTCCACCTTGCTTGTGTCGCCGGCGTCGCCCGTTACTGTCTTGTCCACCTTGCCAGTGTCACCGGTGTTGCCGGTTGCCGCCTCGCCCACCATGCTAGTGTCGTCGTCGTCACCCAACATAGCCTCGCCTACGTTGCCAGCATCACCCGTTGTGCTGACGTTGCCACTTACTGCCTTGCCTGACCTTGCATCTCCTGCTTTGTCTGAGCCGTCAGTGTGTGCGTCGCCAGCACCTGTGCTTCAGCCGCTCGTGTCCCCTGCCTCTACTTTATCTGCGCCCCCTTTACCGGTTGCGCAGCTCACTGAGCCCTATTTGTGTGTCGAGGGTGGACGCTTGCGTCCTTGCCCCACTCGTAGCATACGTAGTGGTGACCCTGGCACGAAGGCCCCCGGCCTTAGTGCTCTGGGCCTCAAGGAGGTTCACCCTGCCTGTGACACGGGCCTAGTGCTCCTTGCTCATGAGCGCCAATTGGCACTTGACTCTGCAGAGTCGACGGTCACTTTGGATTCTCCCTTTGTTGCCTATGCTCTGGCCACACGCAACGTGACCGCCGCGAGGCCTGACCCAAGTGTGGCCGGTGTGGCGCCTGACCGTAGCACACTCCATGAGGCTCTGGCAGGGTCTGACTCGGCGCTCTGGCATGTTGCATGTCAGGCTGAGCTCGCTGCCATCGAGGAGCACAAGGTCTTCGAGCTCGTGGACCTGCCTGACGGTCGCAAGGCCGTGAAGGCCATGTGGGTCTTGCGCAAGAAGCTAAAGCCAAATGGCTCAATGGAACACTACAAAGCACGATTGAGAGCCGAGGGGTTCTCTCAGGTAGAAGGTATCGAATTCACCGAGACCTTCGCCCCTGTCGGTCGCAACCACAGGACTGGCCTTGATTTGCCAGACAGCCCAACATGACTGGGAGTTACACCAGAAGGCGGTATCAAAGCTTTCCCCCATGGAAAGTTGGAGGTGGAGATCTACATGGTCCAGCCTCCCGGCTTCGAAGACGGCACCGGCCGTGTGTATCGACTACGGAAGGCCTTGTATGGTTTGAAGCAGTCGCCTCGTTGTTGGACCAAAGAGATCACCGGCACACTATTGAGGGCTGGGTACGTCCAGAGTGCCTCGGATCCCTCTCTTCTCCTCTCACAAGCCCCTGCCTAGCTCACGGCCATTCTGGTCTACGTCAACGATCTCCTGATCGCTTCTCCCGACCTGAAGGTTGTTGAGGAAGCCAAGGCCGTGCTACAGGCGACGTACAAGATGAAGGATTTAGGGGAGGCTACAGTGTTTTTGGGTATGAAGATCGTGCACAATCGCACGCGTCGGACGCTCCTGGTGCATCATGAGCACTACGCTCTCACCTTGGGGGAGCGTTTTGCTAACTTCCTCGATCCAATCCGCACTTTGTCTACACCGCTCACGCCTGATGGAAAAAATGCCTTGAAGGGCGATAATCCATTGAGCTGGGGGAGCTTGTCGACGTGACTCAGTACGTGCGAGTCATCGGTTCGCTCATGTACTTAGCCACGACGATGCGACCCGACATCGCCTTCACTGTCAACCTGCTTGCACAGTTCTCCCAGGCACCGCGCGCGCGATGTCAAGAAGCTGCTCTCTGGTGTGTGAGGTATGTCGTGTCTACCGCACGTATTGGGTTGTGCTTCCGCAGTCATCCCTCTGTGGTGCTTGACGGTTACACCGACAGTGACTTGGCTTGGAGTCCAGACGGTAAGAGCCGGACAGGCTACATCTTCTTGATCGGCAGCACGGCTGTGTCTTGGCGGAGTGGTAAGCAAGGCTGCATTGCTCGCAGCACAGATGAGGCTGCGTGCGTGGCACTCGGTGCTGGTGCTGCCAAGAGCGTGTGGGTGGTGTGTCTGTTGCGTGAGTTGCGTCAGTCCCTACCCCCTGTTATGCTACGTTGTGAAAACCAGAGCGCGATCGCCATCGCCGACAACACATGTGTGTTTCATGCTCGCACGAAGCACATTGGCATTGAGCATCACTACGTGCATACACTTGTCCAAAGACACGAGATCGAGGTCATCTGGGTAGGTACGGATGTGCAGCGTGCTGACTTCCTGACAAAGGCCATCGGCCGTGCAAGGTTTCTTGCGGCTTCATGTTCTGTGGGACTTTGCCCTGCACTCGCTGTTGACTGACCTCCTCATGCCAGCTGTTGCTTGTGTTTTTCAGTGCCTGTACGTTCATGGACTTGTTTGCCATCCGGTCATGGGGGAGTGATGTTGTCCACAACTTACGGTGACCCCTCGGCTCATGCCCATGCTCGTGCACATCCCTGACGAGACAACCACCTCAGACCAGTGGGGGAGCTGATGTGGCCTTGGGAGTGCCCGAGACTCCACGACTATCCACTAGTGACACTCGTGAGGAGCTGGGGCTCAGGCTCGACCGTTCCAGGCTTTTCAATAGTGAGGCCAATTGGCCGGTTGCATGTTTTCCATTTATCTGACGCTTGTTTGTGACTGAATCATGGTGTGTGGGCATTCGTTGCGTAGGATTTTGCACCTTGCTTTGTTTGGTTGTGACGGTTTTTCATTCGGATGCGTGAGCAAGGAGACATACCCAAAAATCTGGTTTTCGGCCGGTTTGTCTGTAACAGGAAAATGAGACCAGTCGGCGCACCGCCACTAGCAGACGTCACTTATGACCTGACCTTCCCATTTTTTCACTCACTCTGCATCATGCTTAAGCTAAGCCTTGGTTCACATGACGTGTTCCAATCTTGCTCTCACTGTTCCTTGCATGACCTGTGAGTCAGCTAGCCAGATCAGTGGTGTCAGGCTAGTGAACAGTTGAGCTAGGAAGTTTCCAGGAATATTCTCACCTCAGACAGGTTTTCCCCCAGAAAATTCACTACCACGTACATGGTTAGGGGATGATGACCATAACAATTTTCAGTTCCCGTTGTTGGTTTTCGTGCATCTCTCATTGTACTCTGTTGTGTCCTCCCGGCTTGTGTACATCGGCGTGCGGATGACTGACGGCGCGACTTGACGCCGCTGGAGTGTCACTCGGTGGAGCTGACGCACGCTGAGGCCCACTCACCCGTCGCCGGAGCCTCCTCCCTCTGGCCATGCGCTCAGCTCCATCGGCAGGCCTCCTCGGTGGTCAGGCCGCCGGCAGTCACTGCCACTGCGGATGCAGTCTGCATGCACCTAGCACTGTGTCTGGCTGTGGCATTGCGTCTGCAGCATCATGCGATGCCTAGGGTCCATGTCTTCTGTTGTATGGCCCTGTTTGGCATTGTTGACTATCGTAGGCACTGCCTGGGTTTGTGCAGCCATAACTTCTTGTAGCTATTTTTCTAGCTGATTCTGACCGCACGACTGCGTTTGCAGCGTCGGTATTATGGTATGGTCCAGTTTTCAGGCAAAACGGGCGACGCCCGGGTCTTGAGCTGTGGTGCGTCTGGCAGGGCTCACCGAGAAAACCCTGCCTGCCAGGAAATAGGTCTAGCACTGTTTTCTGATTGGCTGGTTAGCTGAGTAACAACTTTTACACTAGTGGCGGGGGGGGGGGGGGGGCTAGAACTTGGAGGGGTTCCCCATTGTTGCTCATTCTTCATTGCTAATCAGTTACTTCCAGTTTTGAGCTGCTTTCTGACGCTAACACTGGCGCGCGCACTTCTGAGTAACAAACCCAGAGCTTCCAGACTTAGTCTCTAGAGCAGCAGACTGAGGGGGCAGCAGACTTAAGCAACAAGCGTGGAAGCCCGCACGCTGCATCGACAACACAGGCTGCACCAACCTGCTACCTAGGTTTCTAGCTTGGTATCAGAGCCAGAGCATAGCAATAGCAGCAGAAGACTGGGGTACAGGTGCCAGAGAACGTCGGAAGACCCCAATACGCGCCAGTGCACGGGAAATGCTGCCGGATTTTTCCGACAGCATTGACCCGCCTGGTGGCGGCGTCAGATTTTTTCCCACGGCCACTGGGCCAGGGGAAATGCTGCCGATGTTTTCTCGGTAGCACTGACCCCCACACGTGACGCGAGGTGGTGAGCAATAGGCCGCGTCCAACACCTGTGGGCGACGACGCACGCGGCAACGTCACCCAGGTGCAGTTACTTGCACCAACACGCAACAGTAGTAGCTTGCAGTAGCGGCAGCCACAGGCAACAGCAGCGAGCAGTGGCAGCAGCAGCAAGCAGCAGCTGCGTGAAGTAGCAGCAGCAGGCATAAGCAGCAGCTCGCAGCAGCTTGCAGCAATAGCAGCCCGCAGTAGCAGCTCGCAGCAGCAGCAACCTACAGCAGCAGCTCGCAACAGCAGCAGCCCGCAACAGCAGCGAGCAGCAGCAGCGGCAAGCAGCAGTTGTAGCAACGTGCAGCAAGAGTAACAGGCTACAGCAGCCGCAGCAGCAAACCGCAGCAGCAGCCAGCCACAGCAGCTGCTATAGCGAGCAGCTGCGAGCAGCGGCTGCTGCTGCTGCTCGCTGCCCATAGTGAACAAGCAGCGAGCAGCAGCCCGCTACTGCCAGTGAGCAGCAGCTCGCTGCCCGCTACCAACGAGCAGCAGCTTGCTGCGCGCTGCCAGAGAGCAGCAGCTCGCTGCCAGGGGGCAACAACCCGCTGCTTACAGCTGACAGCGGGCAGCTGCCCGCTGTAACAGACGAGGAAGAAGAGAAAAAAAAGGAGCAAAAAAAATCCCCCATCCCACCTGCTTCGCCGCCACTGCTGTAGTATCTACCTTCGTTATTGCAGCAGCTCTAGCAGCCGCAACAGCCCGCAGCAGCAGCAACTACTACTACAAGTGCAGCAGCAGCAGTAGCAGTAGCAGCAGTAGCAACAGCAACAACAACAACAGCAGCAGCAGCAACAGCAGCAGCATTAGTAGCAGCAGCAGCAGCACCAACTGCAGTAGTAGCCGTAGTAGCAGCAGCTAACCGCAGAAGCAGCAGCAACAACAGTAACAACAGCAGCTGCAGCAGCGGCCCCAACAACCACCACTGTTGACGTCAGCATCCCGCTGATGACGTCACTACTAACGTCATCAACTAAGAAAAAAACCCAAAGAAAGGGACAAGGGAAGGGGGAAACAATCCTAAGGGTGGGTAGAACGTCCACCGCCCTCAGCGAGGTGCCACTGCTGACGTCAGCAACCCCAAAGAGAAAAAAAAGAAAACAAAACAAAGGGCATCACACCATGGCTGGTAGCCCCACTAGGGAGGGGTCCTCCTCTGTTGGGGGTACCCCCACCCCCCCTTTCTTGCAGCGGCTGCAGCAGCAGCAGCAGCAGTAGTGGCAGCAGCAACAGCAGCAGCAAGAGCGGCAGCAGCAGCAACAGCAGCAAGAGGAGCAAGAACAGCAGGAGAAGCAGGAGCAGCAGCAGCAGCAGCAGCAGCAGTAGCAGGAGCATCAGCAATAGCGGAAGCAGCACCAGCAACAGCAGCAGAAGGAGGAGCAGCGGCGCCAGCAACCCTCTGACGTCGTTGGCAATAACCCTGACCCCCTCGTTGCTCTTCACCAACAGCTCGTTGCCCTGACGCAGCAGCTTGCGGTATTGCAATCGTTAGTTTCCCAGTCTGCCCCCAATGCGCCTCCGTCCTTCCCCCCTCCAGGGCGTGCCAGCCCAGCTGTGTCTGCCGCCACGTAATACCTGGCGCAGCAGCAGACTCTGCACCAGCAGCAGACTGTGACCTCCGTCCTTGGCCCCACTCTGGGTGCCGCGCGCAGGCAAAAGGACTTTGAGATGCCGCCGCCGCCGCTTCAGGCCAGCGAGCAGTTCCGGAGCTGGGAGCTCAGCTTCCGCATCTAAGCGCAGGGTGAGGGCCTGTGGGCATACTACACCCTGCCGTATGACGCCACCCTGGCCGACCAGCTGTATGATGCTGGTCATGCCGTCCGGGCTCTCGTCCCTATCGCCCCTCCGCCTTCTCGCCTCGTCCTCGAGCCTTTCTTAGGCGACTTCACCGCTGGCACCACCCCAGACCCTGCAGCCGCGTGGCACGTTCTCACTCGTCCCCATCGCCTGTCCAGCGACGGTGAGACTAGCCGCCTACTACGGGAGTTCAAATCCATGCACATGGGGGATACCGAGACGGTCACCTCCTACGGGCAGCGGGCGGAGAACATCCTTCGTCGCCTCGGGAAATCTGCCCCAACCCCTTTGGCCGCGCTCCTCACCATCAAGCGCGGTGCCACCAAAGCATACTCGGACGTCTTTGTCCACTACCCTCACGACATTCTCTCCACCATGGCGGCCCAGGGCATCCTCCTGCCCTTGGCATACGAGCTCTTCCTCCGCATTGAGGAAGCTCGTCTAGAGTCCCGACTCCAACGTACGGAGGCTGTCGCCTCCCCTGCCGTCGCCTCCCCTGCCGTCGCCTCCGTGGCCGTCGCCTCCCCCGCCGCAGCTACCTCATCATCGTCGGGGAAGAAGCGTCGGCCCAAGAAAGGCAAAGGTCAGCAGCAGCAGCAGCAGCAGTCGTCGACCGGGTCCAGCGCTGGCACAACTGTGGCCAGCCCGGGCACGGGTGGTACACGTGCCCTCTACCGACGGATGAGGCGCGCGTCATCACCACCATGCGTCGCCAGCGCGAGCGTCGTCTCGCCTCTGCCGCCGTGACTATCGCCGGCTCTGACACCTCCGCCTCATCCAGTAGCTCCACCACTCCGGTTGCTTCGCCGGTCGCACCGAGACCACCGCCGCGGTCGTCGGTGCCAACGCAGTCCTCCTTGTACCCGGGCTCCGGCACCATCACCCCGCAGTCCATCTACACTCCCGGGCCATCCTCCCACGAGCGCCTGCTGGAGCAATTCATCGCGCTCCAGCTCGGCCTCCCTCGCCCTCCTCCCCAGGGAAGTGCGAGTTGCATCACTTCCTACTCCCCTGTCCAGCCCTGCATGACTGAGACTGAGCTACGGTCATGCCCTGTTTCTTCGTCTGTCTCATCGTCTCTCATGGTCTCCGCTACCCCCTCCCAGGACGACGTTGCTTGGCTCGACGATTGGCAGTCTCGATTTGCACCTCCTTCCACCGCGTCTGCGTCCCTTGCTTGCTACCATGTGACCGTTAGTGATCTTGCGGCCCCGGTCAAGGACCCTGCTGAGACCTGGATCATCGACTCCGNTCGTCTCTCATGGTCTCCGCTACCCCCTCCCAGGACGACGTTGCTTGGCTCGACGATTGGCAGTCTCGATTTGCACCTCCTTCCACCGCGTCTGCGTCCCTTGCTTGCTACCATGTGACCGTTAGTGATCTTGCGGCCCCGGTCAAGGACCCTGCTGAGACCTGGATCATCGACTCCGAGGCCACGCATCACATGACCGCCTATCGTGAGGCCTTTAGTATGCTCGGTCCTGTAGGCGATGTTTCTGGTGTCTGGACAGGCTCTAGCCAGGTGTTGCCTGTCCGTGGTGTTGGCGTCGTTCGTTTCCGTGGTCCCTCCGGTGACGTCTTTCTGACCGATGTCCTCTTCGTCCCCGGTCTTGAGCTCAGCCTCCTGTCTGTCATTGCCCTTGACCGCATGAGCATGGATGTTGTGTACTCGCGTGGTGTTAGCACTGTGTCATTGCATCCGTCTGGTCTTGTCGTACTGCACGCCACCGCCCGTGGCAACCTGTGGCATGTACCTCGTCTGTCTTCCTCTCCTTCCGTCTCCTCCCCGTCAGCCACCATAGGCCATGTGTTTTTCACCAGCATGCTTTCTCCTCAGCACACTCGCCTCCTGCACCGCCGCCTTTGCCACGTCCACTCTGCCGCCGTAGACAGCATGCTCCACACCCAGACAGCCAAGGGCCTTGACCCGGAGACTTTTCCCCTCCCGTGCCCAACTGAGTGCATTGACTGCGCTCAGGGGAAGATGCACCGTTCCACGTATCCCTTATCTTCCTCCCGTGCGCCTGCCCCCCTCGACCTTGTCCATTCGGACGTCATGGGTCCTCTCCCTACCAAGTCCATCGGCGAGCATGGTCACTACGTCCTCACCCTCACTGACGACTATTCTCGCTACCGCTGGGTCTTCTGCCTTCGGCAGAAGAGCGATGTCGTCCACGCCATCTAGGACTGGCTTGTCCTTGCGGAGCGCGAGTATGGCCGCTCTCTCCGCCGCTTTCGCTCCGATCGCGGCGGTGAGTACCTGTGTGAAGCCACGACCTTTCTCGCCTCACTCGGAATTCTCCATGAAACGTCCGCGCCTTACACACCCGCCCAGAATGGTGTCTCCGAACGGTGGAACCGCACTATGGCCGACGCCGTCCACACCATGCGGGTCGAGTCTGGTCTCTCCGATGGCTTCTATTTTGAAGGCATGGCCTACATGACCTGGGTCTAGAACCGGATTCCCCACGGTCCCCTTCCCCGCCAGTCCACACCGTACCAACATTGGTGCGATCAGCGAGCTGACCTTCACCCGGCTCGCGTCTGGGGCTGCGTGGCCATTGTGTGGCTGCACGTCCTGCAGCAGGGCGGCAAGCTCGCCCCTCGCGGACGCCACTGCACCTTCCTCGGTGTCTCTCGTTAGTCCAAGGCCTGGCGCTTCTGGGATCCCTCCCTGCCCTGCATCATTGAGTCCCGGGACGCCCTCTTCTTCAAGGACCTGTTTCCTCGCGGCCTCATTCGCTCCGGCTCATCCGTGTCTATCCCATCGCGTGGGGGAGTGGTGAGTCTGTCCTCCGTCCTTCCGCTTCCGGATGACATGTCCCTCAGTCCCTCCGAGTCGGCAGCCCCAGTCACGTCTGCTAGTCCCTGCGGGCCGGCACCCCCAGTCGCGTCCGCTGGTCCCTCCGGGCCGGCACCTCCAGACGCGTCCACTGGTCCCTCCGGGCCGGCACCCCCAGTCGCGTCCGCTAGTCCCTTTGTGCCGACACCTCTAGTTGTGTCCGCTGGTCCCTCCGGGCCGGCACCCTCAATCGCGTCCGCTGGTCCCTCCGGGCCGGCACACCCACTCGCGTCCGCTGGTCCCTTCGGGCCAGAAGCCCCAGTTGCGTCCGCTGTTCCCACCGGGCCAGCAGCCCCAGTCGCGCCCGCTGGTCCCTCCGGGCCGGCAACCCCGGTCGCATCCGCTGGTCCCTCCGGGCCGGCACCCCTAGTCGCATCCGCTCGTCCCTCCGGGCCAGCAGCCCCAGTCGCGCCCGCTGGTCCCTCCGGGCCGGCAACCCCAGTCGCATCCACTGGTCCCTCCGGGCCGGCAACCCCAGTCGCATCCGCTGGTCCCTCCGGGCCGGCACCCCTAGTCGCGTCCGCTCGTCCCTCCGGGCCAGCAGCCCCAGTTGCGCCCGCTGGTCCCTCCGGGCCGGCA
>SZWC01009448.1:13246-26260 GCA_023375785.1 Penium margaritaceum
GACGACATGGTCTCGGATGTAGACCCCGGAGACACCGGCGCGTCGGCAGGTGGTGGACCACCCACTCGGAGCTGATCGATGACTGCACCAGCGTCGTGGATGCTGCCTCGGACCTCTTGCAAGTTTTCTGCAGCCTATCCTTGATGCGGATGCAGCTGGCACCGGAGCACCGATGAGTGGTGGCTGAGAAAGTGCGTAGAAGCTTCCTAGCAACACAGCCGTTGACCGGGCGTCAGTGCCTAGTCAGACGGTGACGACAATCACAGGTCGTACACACAACGGCAAGGGTTTGGCTAGGAGACACAAATCAAAGTGTCAGAATGCGTCAATATAGCATATGCAGAGATAATTGACAACTGACAGGTCCAGGGCATAAATACCTGCCGCGGCGCACGGCGGGTGTCGCACGCGGCAGTCCAAGAGCTGTCCTAAAACCGGCCAAAAACCACTGTTTTGGCAGTAACTCTGCGCACACATGTCAGAATCCTACGCCGTCTGAACCTAGACGTGCAGAATCAAAAGATGCACGCAATGACTGGTCACATGCATGCATCAATTGACTGACAGCGAGTATATAATGCAAAACAGGCAAATGGGCCTCATGCCCAGTCCGCCGAAAGGTTCCTGCAAGACGTAGAAGGCACATCAAGGAGTCCCGGTGACATTTGGGGCTCTGGAACAGTGGTCGGTCAGCTCCAGACGGGTAGTCCGCCGCCTGTCGTCGCGCCGGTGTCACCAGGGCCGCCTGCCTCAGGGATCTGCATGAGTATGGACACGGCCGAGTGGTCACAGTGAACTGTACAGGAACGGCACAAAGCAAAACAGTGGCTCCATCCACCAGCAGCTGCCAGAGAGCTGCCACGACGCCCTGGGTGCTTGCCGGGGTACTTTGCGGTTCTTTTCCAGACACTAGAGTTTTCTCGGTGGACTGGCTCTTGAGCCCGATATGCATGTTTTTGCATTTTCTGTCCACCGATCGGTGCCGGACTTATGCGTGTGACCAGTGTTGATGTGTATGACAGTACCACGTAGTGACCTCTGGCCTCGTTGCACCCCACCTACTGATGCAGGTGACTGACCGGAGAGAGACGGCTCCTCTGATGACCTCACCGTGGTGACCTGGCTGCACGACTACACACGCCTGGATTTATGTGGACATAAACTGATGCTCACGTGTCACAGGCTCACTCTTGGTGCTGTTGCTCACCGAACAGGGTGCACACTCACAACATATTTTCCTCTGAAGCTTGACAGGCTTGTAGGGAGTTGTTTTTATTGTGGACAGGTGGTTCGATCACCCACAGCTCGAGGGTAGCGAGTGAGAGCGAGCTCACTTCTCGCTCGCTCGCTGCCCGTCACTCAACACCTCGTACTGCTGTGACTTGACTATTCGTTCTTCGCTCGTTTTTCACTCCCGTCAAGCTATCCATGGCCTTTCTTGGCCTTATCTGACTCCTTGCACTTGCTTGCTGCATCGTGCTAGTCCAGCAGGCCTGCCTACTGGTATCAGAGCAGCTTGACGAGAAGTGGGACGGCAGTCTCTTCCGCCGACCACAGTCTTGGGCCGAAATCGTGAGGTGATCCCCTTCGCGCGCTTTCTCCCCTGCGCACCGAAGAGATCTGCTGGCATGTCCTCTCCAGACTACCATGCGGCCCACCGTCCTACGGCTTTTGCTTGCCGTCGTTCGTAGCGGACAGTAGCCGTCGCGGGTAGCAGCCTTGGAGCATTCGGCCGCTTGCTATGTTGGCTCCGCTCGTCAGTTGTGGGTCTGCTAGAAGCTGACAGCAACAGCCGGCGTGCGCAGCACCTGTAACCCGCCGTGAACCGCAGCAGCAACTCTTTCGGCTACTGCATTCTCCGTAGCAGCCGCAGTTCTGTTTTGAAGCTGCTGCATGCTCTGCCTGCGGCTGTTGAACACTTCAGCCAGCAGCCCATCCAAGAATCCGCACCCGCAGCAGAGCTAGCATAAACTTTCCCGCTCTGCTGCAGCAGCTCTAGCAGCAGTCACAGCTTTGCACGTCAGTGTAGCCGAGCGTGCAGCAGAAGCAGCAGCCGCGGCCGTCGCAGCTGCACCCTCGTGACTGCAACGAGAGCACCACCTCGGTGGTGCTCACAACCACACTGGCTCACCGCGAGACACCGGGTGCGGCACCATCCCGTGAGCACTACGAGGATGGTCCAGTGCGCCATCGACACTCTCGCGAGTACAACACTGCCGCACCATCATTTGCAAGTGCGGCACAACGCTCGGTAAGCCCCTCACACTCCTACTCTCTTGGGGGGGTTCAGCAGCGCTCTGTCCCTGAGACGGATGCTGATGCGTCAAACTTGCACACACTGTTGCACCAGGGTGCTGTTCCCCTCTCCCTCACACTCACGCGTGCTGCCACGGCTGTCATAGACGCTGCAACTGCCACTGCCGCCACATTTGCTGCCGCCGCTCGTGCGTCTCGCGCCGCCGCCTCCACTTCGGAAGGGCGAGCAACGGAGTCGTACACTGAGGCAGCGGTGCTCGCCGGGCCCATTGCTGTAGCGGCGGAAGATTTGGGCACACAACTTGCTGCAGCTGCATCCGCCGTTGCCTTTGCCACGGCCTCTGCCGCAACTGCTGTTTCATCCGCCGCTTCCGCCATTCGCACCTCCACCGCCACTGCCGTCACATCAGCTGCTTCTGCATCATCGGCCGCCACCAACCTCATCGTAGCTGCTCTCTCCGTCACCGCAGCCATCACTATAGTGGGGGCCGCAGTTACCACTAGGATTCTCGCCTTAGTGGTGCCGGTTGCATCCACAGTTTCTGTCCTCTCTGCTGCTGCAGCCACTGCTGTTTCACCTCTTTTCGCCCTTCTTCACTCCCCCTCACCTCCTCCTCATGCATGAGGGTTCTCCGTGCACCTGCCTCTCCTGCTGGTTCTCTGCCTCTCCCTTCTGTGTAGTGGCTTGTGTGTCTTATTGGGGTCGGGTTGTCCTGCAGCACAGCTCCCATGTGCCTTGGGCATCCCAGTTTTCCCACGCCCACTGGGGCTGGGGAAACTCTGCCGAAATTTTTCGGGCAGGTCCTCGTCGTCGTCACCATGCCTGGTGACGACGAGTCAGTCATAGCTGACCTAGAGCGTCAGCTAAACCTCGTCGAGAGGCTCAGCACGAGGCTGAAGATCGCCTTAAAGTCGCGAATGATAATCGCGCGGCCTTTGCTGATGAGGTCGCCGCCATTGTGCTGAAGCGTCTCCCCGCTGTGTCAGTCCCTTCTACTGCCGCTACTGCTGGCACTAGTGCTGCTGCTGCGTCCACTCCATCCGCTGCACACAGCGCTGCCCCCTCATCTGCGGCAAACCCCTCTTCTGCTGCCACCCTTGCTGCCGTACCTCGTCAGCATGACTTCTTCTCCCAGCCTCCAGCCCTGGCACCTGGCCTTGCCTTCTCCTCATGGGAGACCCGCTTTAGCACTTGGGCTCAGGGAGAAAGCTTATGGGAGTACTACTTCCCAGCAGTCGCTCCCTTCACCCCTGATACCGCCGAATCCGCTCGCGCAGTCCGTGCCCTTATTGCTGCCGCGCCAGAAACCTTAGTCGACGATGTCGGCACCTACAACGCTGACCCAGCCGTTCCGTGTCTGGCTGACCCGATTGGTGCTTACAGCATGCTGCGTCGTCGCAATACTGTCACTGGTCAGGCAACTCAAAGTGCGCTCACTGTTCAATTCAACACGCTCTTGATGCGTGCGGACGAAACGGCTGATGCTTACTGGGCCCGCGGTCTCAAATTGCTTCGTGAGCTTGACCAGGCTGCCCCAGGGCAACTGTCTGCTGTCCTCACCATGGTCAACGGGTTGATCCCTGAACTGTCTGATCTCCTACGTGACGTCAAGGCTCATGAGTTGCAGCGTCTTGCCTCACAGACTGTTCCCCCCAAGTCTCCGCCTGGTGTGGGTGCGCTTTGGGACTTCACCGCTGAGCGTCTTGCTGCCTGGTGGACCAGCCACCAGAACAAACGCCTACACCGTACAGCAGTGGCCGGCGTAGCCGCTTTTACCACTGCCTCCTCTTCTCCCTCTCCTGCCTCGTCATCAGCCGCCACCACCTCCTCTTCACCGTCCACCTCTACGGCCACAGCTCTTGCCTCACAGGGCCGTGGTCGTGGACGCGGTCGTGGCCAGGGCAAAGGCAAGGCCAAGAGCAAACCTCCATCTTGTGTTCCTGGTGAGGTGGTCTGCTGGAACTGCGGGTCCTCCGAGCAGTCTGCTCGTACGTGCCCCGCACCCCCTGACGACCTCCGCCTTGCCCGCGCCATGCGTGCCCACTTGGCACGCACCAGCGGCTCCTCCTCCTCCACCGCCAGCTCCAACTTCAGCTCCAGCACCTCTTCCCGTTCCACCAGCTCCTCCTCTGCTCAGGTCTACTCCACCGCTGGTGTTCCACCCGCTCCATCAGTCCCGTACCCCTGGGGATGGCCGCCATCCTATGGAGCGCCTGTGTACGCCGGCCCCCCTTCGCCTGCCTACTTTGCGCCGCCGTGGCTTCCTCCATCCTCTGGGTCTGCTCCTCCGTCATCTGCACCCTCGGTCAACGGCGAGCACCAGCTGGAGCAGTCTCTCCTCCAACGTTTTCACCTTCGCGATCAGGGAGGTGAGAGTGTGACGTCGTTGGCCAGAGGTCTCTCGTGTCAGACTGATAGTGTCCTGCGTGGGGATCCCCCCGGCCATGTTTTAGGGTCACTGTCGACGTCTGTCCTGTGGATCGAGCATTGGCAGTCTGTCTTTCTTCCTCATTGTCTCTCTGTGTGCTCTTCGTCTCTTCCCTCCGTTGGCACTGTTGCTACCTGTGGCGTCCTCCCTCGCACCCGTGTCTCTAGTTGCTTCTGGGTCCTTGACTCGAGAGCCACCCACCACATGACATCCGTCCGTTCTGCGTTCGTCTCGTTGGGTCCTGCCGGCTCCGTTCGCTTTGTTCGGACTGGATCCGGCCAGTTGCTTCCCGTCCAGGGCGTCGGTGTGGTTCGTTTTGTTGGCCCCAACGGAGTGCTGTTTCTTCCTGACGTTCTGTATGTACCGTCTTTGGAGCTCAGTCTGCTGTCAGTGCCTTCCCTTGATGATCAAGGCATGGATTTTTCGGCTAGTCAGGGTGTTGGCACAGTCCGTCTTCGTCCTTCCGATCGTGTCGTCTTGCGTGGTGTCAAGTGTGACAAAATTTACCGTGTTCCTCTTCTTGCCCCCTCTGCCGCCTCTGTTGGGTCCTCCCTCGTCCATGTCGCACCCTCTCTCTCCCCTGACGCTGTTCAGCTCTTGCATCGTCGTCTTGGTCACGTACACACNGATGCCATCTCTAGCATGCTTAAGCTCCAGCCCGCTGTTGGTCTCACTCCTTCCACCTTTCCTTCACCTTGTCCCTCTGACTGTCTTGACTGTGCCCAAGGCAAAATGCATCGCTCTCCCTTTGCCTCGTCTGACTCCCAGACCTCCCACCCCCTTGACCTCGTCCACGCAGACGTCATGGGTCCCCTCCCTCACGAGTTCCTTGGGGGTGTCGGTCGGTTCGTCCTTTGCCTTACTTATGATTTATCCCGTTTTCGTTGGGTCTTCGCTCTTCGTCAGAAGAGCGATGTCTGAACTGTTGTCGAGTCCTGGCTGGTGCAAGCTGAACGCGCGTGTCAGCGCTCGCTGCGGGTTTTTCGCAGTGACCGGGGCGGTGAGTTTCTCGGACCCATCGCCCGGCTTCTTGAGTCTAAAGGGGTGTTTCTGGAGACCTCTGCTCCCTACACACCCCAACAAAACGGGGTCTCTGAACGTTGGAATCGGACGCTTGCTGATGGTGTTCTCACCCTCTTGTCCGAGTCTGGCCTCTCCCCCTTGTTTGCCTTTGAGGCCATGAGTTACATGACCTGGGACTGGAACCGTGTTCCCCACGGTCCTCTCCCTCGCACTGTCACTCCGTTTGAACGCTGGTATGGCACGCGCGCTGACCTTCGCCTTGCGCGCGTCTAGGGTTGCGTTGCGTCTGTCTGGCTGCCTGAGGATCTCCGCGATGGGAAGCTATCCCCGCGTGGTCGCCTCTGTCCCTTCCTAGGTGTCTCTGCGCATTCCAAAGCGTGGCGCTTCTGGGACGCTGAGCGCTAGCGTGTTGTTGAGTCCCGTGATGCCTTGTTCTTCGAGTCCACCTTTCTCCGTGACCTCCGTCGTCCCTCGTCCACTGACCCCCTTCTGCCGCTCTGTCGGTTGCGGGGGGAAGTTGTCCCTGTGGTCCCTGCTGTTGCATCTCCCTAGCAGCCTTCACCCTCCGAGCGTCCTCCGGTGCCCAGCACCGTGTCCACGCCGTCCTTAGGGTTCCTGCCGTCTGTGTCATCGGGCTCGTCTGGCGCTCCGACGTCTCCTGGTGTATCCTCACCTGTTCCGCCCGTGTCCCCTGCACAGTCCTCTACGACCCCATCCAGTCCGCCCACTGACGTGCCCACTCGTTTCGAACCTGCTTCTCCGGCGTCCGGAGATCCCCCCCGTTCGGCACGTGTCGCACCTGTCTCTCCATTTGTCCGTGGTGGACGTCTTCGCGCCCTTCCGACGCGCTCCTCCAGTGTCTCTGTGCCCGTTGTCCGTCCTCAGTCCCAACCTGCGCAGTCCCCAGCCTTGCCAATCGGCATGGATGCCTTGGGCTTGGTGACAGGGGTTGTCCACCCTAGCTCAGTCCTCGGTTACACACTGCTCCGGATGGAACATGAGCACGCGCTTGATGCTGCCATTCTTGGCAGCATCGCTGAGTGCCACGCAACAACTGCCTCTACACCCACGTCGCCTGATCCGACCACGGTGCGACAGGCACGCACGTCATTAGAGGCACAACAATGGGAGGCTGCGATGCGGGCTGAGCTTAGAGCCCTAGACGACCATGCTGTCTATGAGCTGGTCGATCTACCGCCCGGTCGTAAGGCCATCGACGCCCGCTGGGTCTTTCGTCGGAAGTACAAACCCAACGGTGCACTTGACAAGTACAAGGCACGCCTCACCGCCAAGGGGTTCTCCCAAGTCCCTGGGGTTGACTTTGACGAGACATTCGCTCCCGTCGGACGATACACCACGGCTCGCGCCCTCCTAAGCCTCGTAGCACACCATGATTGGGAGCTCGAGAAAATGGACGTAAACAATGCCTTCTTGCATGGACGATTGGATGAGGAGATCTATATGGTGCAGCCCCCAGGGTTCTCAAATGGCACCGACAGAGTCTGGAGACTGCGTAAGGCCCTCTATGGTCTCAAGCAGTCACCACGGTGTTGGAATCAGGAGATTACCTCCACCCTTGAAAAGGGGGGGTACCAACGCAGCAAAGTGGATCTTTCCCTCTTCGTCACACCTCGTTCTGCACCGTTTGCCGCCATCCTCGTCTACGTCGATGACTTGTTGATCGCCTCTCCGAGTCGAGAGGTAGTGTCATCTGTGAAGTCTTTGATACAGTCTACATATAAGATGAAAGATTTGGGTCCAGCACGTGTCTTTCTCGGCATGGAGCTTGAGCGAGATCGTGCTCATCGCGTTCTAAATGTTCACCAGGCGGCGTACATGAGGAGCCTGGGGGAGCGCTTTGCCGCCCTCCTTGAGGCCATGCCCACCGCATCAACACCGATGACGCCCGCTAGGCAGAGGCTGCTGAAAACTCTGGATGTATCAAAACTGGGGGAGCCGGTGGATGTCACAGACTATCTTCGAGTCATAGGCTCCCTGATGTACCTGGCTACCACCACCAGAGCAGACGTCGCCTTTGCTGTGAACTTCCTTGCCCAGTTCTCCCAGTGCCCGAGAGCGCGCCACATGGAGGCAGCGTTGCGCGTCGTCAGGTATGCACTTTCCACTGCGCGAGTCGGCCTTTGCTACCGGGCACAGCTGTCGGTAGTCGTCGATGGCTACACCGACAGTGACTGGGCGCATGATGCAGATGCTCGCAGTCGCACTGGCTATGTCTTTCTTGTCGGTGGGACGGCCATCTCATGGAAAAGTGGCAAGCAAGGCTGTGTCGCATGCAGCTCTAGTGAGGCCGAATATGTCACGCTTGGTGCAGGCACCTGTGAGAGTGTTTGGCTGTGTCGCTTGTTGCAGCAGTTGCGTGTTCCCATCCGTTGCATCACTTTGCGCTGTGACAATCAAAGCACGAAGGCTATTGCTGAGCATGATGGAATGCATCACACTCGCACGAAGCATATCAATGTGGAACATCATTTTGTACGTGAGCGTGTGACTGCAGGCGATGTCCAAATTGTCTGGGTTGACACCCGACAGCAGCGAGCTGACTTCCTCACGAAGGCACTAAGCAGCAATGCGTTCAAGACTGTAGTTCACTCCGTTGGGTTGTTATGTTCCCATGACGCTCCTGATTGATGTGTCGTGCAAATGCTTGTGTACAGTTCAGCCTCGTGTCACGTCTTGTGACGTCTGTGTCGTGTTGTGAGTGTCTGAGTTCGTGTCGGCTGTGGGTCATGGGGGAGTGTTGATGTGTACCCTACTGCCACATGAATTCGTTACAGAATTGTTTTTGGGGTCAACGAAATCAAGTTTTTGGTTTTGCAAGCGTATTCCTTCGGACATAACGAATACGATTTATTATTTCCCTTAGCGGTGGGCTCAACGCCGCCGTCGCTGGTCGGCCCGATGCGCTCGGATGACGACAACGAATTCAAAAGTGCACTGCCACTTTGTCCGCGGAAGGGGTTTTTGGCTGCGATCTGAGTGTTTGAACACATTTTTGCCGAAGGAAAAACACATTACCCGAGGAAAAAAGCACACCAACGAAATCAAGTGTGCACTTAGTACCGATTTCGTTTCTTTTAACAACATCATTATATTTATTTTTAGTTCGAACTTTTAGTGCATCATGGAAAACATTGTTTTCAACGAATTCATGTGGCACTGGGGTATGACAGTACCACGTAGTGACCTCTGGCCTCGTTGCACCCCACCTCACTGATGCAGGTGACTGACCGGAGAGAGACAGCTCCTTTGATGACCTCACCGTGGTGACCTGGCTGCACGACTACACACGCCTGGATTTATGTGGACATAAACTGATGCTCACGTGTCGCAGGCTCACTCTTGGTGCTGTTGCTCACCGAGCAGGGTGCACACTCACAACTTATTTTGCCTTGAAACTTGACAGGCTTGTAGGGAGTTGTTTTTATTGTGGACAGGTGGTTCGATCACCCACAGCTCGAGGGTAGCGAGCGAGAGCGAGCTCGCTTCTCGCTCGCTCGCTGCCCGTCACTCAACACCTCGCACTGCTGTGACTTGACTGTTCGTTCTTCGCTCATTTTTCACTCCCGTCAAGCTATCCATGGCCTGTCTTAGCCTTATCTGACTCCTTGCACTTGCTTGATGCATCGTGCTAGTCCAGCAGGCCTGCCTACTGGTATCAGAGCAGCTTGACGAGAAGTGGGACGGCAGTCTCTTCCGCCGACCACAGTCCTGGGCCGAAATCGTGAGGTGATCCCCTTCGCGCGCTTTCTCCCCTGCGCACCGAAGAGATCTGCTGGCATGTCCTCTCCAGAATGCCATGCGGCCCACCGTCCTATGGCTTCTGCCTGATGTCGTTCGTAGCGGACAGTAGCCGTCGCGGGTAGCAGCCTTGGAGCATTCGACCGCCTGCTATGTTGGCTCCGCCCGTCAGCTGTGGGTCTGTTAGAAGCTGACAGCAACAGCCGGCGTGCGCAGCACCTGTAACCCGCCGTGAACCGCAGCAGCAACTCTTCCGGCTGCTGCATTCTCCATAGCAACCGCAGTTCCGTTTTGAAGCTGCTGCATGCTCTGCCCGCGGCTGTTGAACACTTCAGCCAGCAGCCCATCCAAGAATCCGCACCCGCAGCAGAGCTAGCATCAACTTTCCCGCTCTGCTGCAGCAGCTCTAGCAGCAGTCACAGCTTTGCACGTCAGTGTAGCCGAGCGTGCAGCAGAAGCAGCAGCCGCGGCCGTCGCAGCTGCACCCTCGTGACTGCAACGACAGCACCACCTCGGTGGTGCTCACAGCCACACTGGCTCACCGCGAGACACCGGGTGCGGCACCATCCCGTGAGCACTACGAGGACGGTCCAGTGCGCCATCGACACTCTCGCGAGTACAACACTGCCGCACCATCATCTACAAGTGCGGCACAACGCCCGGTAAGCCCCTCACACTCCTACTCTCTTGGGGGGGTTCAGCAGCGCTCCGTCCCTGAGACGGATGCTGATGCGTCAAACTTGCACACACTGCTGCACCAGGGGGCTGTTCCCCTCTCGCTCACACTCACGCGTGCTGCCACGGCTGTCATAGACGCTGCAACTGCCACTGCCGCCACATTTGCTGTCGCCGCTCGTGCGTCTCGCGCCGCCGCCTCCACTTCGGAAGGGCGAGCAACGGAGTCGTACACTGAGGCAGCGGTGCTCGCCGGGCCCATTGCTGCAGCGGCGGCAGATTTGGGCACACAACTTGCTGCAGCTGCATCTGCCGTTGCCTTTGCCACGGCCTCTGCCGCAACTGCTGTTTCATCCGCCGCTTCCGCTATTCGCACCTCCACCGCCACTGCCGTCACATCAACTGCTTCTGCATCATCGGCCGCCACCAAACTCGTCGTAGCTGCTCTCTCCGTCACCGCAGCCATCACTACAGTGGGGGCCGTAGTTACCACTGGGATTCTTGCCCTAGTGGTGCCGGTTGCATCCACAGTTTCTGTCTTCTCTGCTGCTGCAGCCGCTGCTGTTTGACCTCTTTTCGCCCTTCTTCACTCCCCCTCACCTCCTCCTCGTGCGTGAGGGTTCTCCGTGCACCTGCCTCTCCTGCCAGTCGTAGTGTCCGACTTGAGATTCTGCATCTCTAGGTTCAGACGGCGTAGCGTTCTGATTTGTTTGCGCAGAGTTACGACCAAAACAGTGTTTTGGGCCGGATGTAGGACAGACCTTGCACTACCGCGTGCGACACCTGTCGTGCGCCGCGGCAGGTATTTACGCTGTGGACTTGTCATTTATTATGTCTCTCTGCAATTATATTCAGTTTGAGTTTCCTGACACTCTGTTCGTGTCCCAACCCAGACCCTTGCAGTTTTGTTTTTAACTTGTGACTGTTGTCACACGCTGGCCTGGCGCTGACGCCTATTGTCGCGGCAAGTGGTTAGGAAGGTTCTAGGAAACTTCTCATGGTATTAGAGCAAACAAGCCACAGCTCGTTGTGCTGTGCAGCAGAGACGCAACAGCAGAAGCAGTAGTGAGTGGTAGTAGCGGCAGCCACCCATAGCAGCATCAGTAGATCCTGGAGGGACCCACCGCGACTACGTTGCAGTGGAGCGGTGGAGGTAGCAGAGACAACGGCGGCAGCTGCAAGCAACAGCGGCCGTAGCAGCAATGAGCGGCGGGAAGCACTTGCGGCGGTAGCGGCTACGGGCAGCACCCACTACAGCAGCAGCACCGGGTGGCAGCAGCAGTCGTGTCTGGCTACCGGTGTGTACACACACAAAAAAAAATGTGGGAGGAGGAGAAGCAGCTCGCAAGAGCAGCAGCAGCTTGCGGAAGAGGCGGTTCCGAGCAGTGAGCAACAGCAGCAGCAGCAGCGGCAACCAGCTGTAACAGCAGCAGCAGTGGCGTGCAGCAGGCGTAGCGCCAGCAGCAGCAGCAGCGGCAGCGCCGACGGGCAGTAGCTGCAGCAGTGGCAACGGTAGCGCGCACCTGCAACAGCAGCGGTAACGGGCAACAGCCATAGCAGCAGCGGCGGCGGCGAGCAGCTGCAGCAGCTGCTGTAGCAGCATTCGCAGTAGTAGCAGCAGCAGGCAGCAACCGCAGCTGCAGCCGCAGCAGCAGCCGCAGCAACAGCAGCAGCAGGCAGCAGCTGCAGGAGCAGTAGTAGTTGTTGCAGCAACCGCAGCAGCAGTTGCTGCAGCAGCTGCTGTTGTCGGGCCTGAGGGGGACCCGACGCGAGGGACCCCGCCCAAGAGGGGGGGGGTCCAGTCGGTCGGGCTCGTCGTGCTTCCGGAGGGCGCGACAGCGCCAGCCAAGCGCCGGCGCTTGAGCCGGCGCGTGCCGGCCAAACGCCGCCCCCTCGCCGGCTGAGAGAGGCAAGGGAGGCCGACGAACGGCCTCCGGCTGGTTGCACGCGAGGGGGGGAGCGAGCCTCCCCCTCCAGTGTGCTCGCCGCGAGGGTCGAGCCAGACTGGAAAAAAAAAGGAGAGAAGAGAGGTGGGGGGGGCCTCCAGTGGGGCACCGCAGAAAACCCCAAAGGGGGCACCCGAGGAGGTGGCACTATAGGAAAAGAAAACAAACAAAAAAATAAAAAAAACTAGGGGGCGAGTCTTGTTTTTTTTTAGTTTTTTTACTTTTTACTGTGGCTTGAGACCGTTACCGTCGGCTGACGACGGGAACCGCTGTAGTAGCAGCAGCCGCGAGAGTCATAGCAGTAGTAACAACAGCGAAGGTGGCTTGAGGCCACAGCCGTCTGTTGACGACGGCAACCGGTGTAGCATTAGCGGCACCGAAGGCGACTTGAGGTTGCACGTTGCGATAGTTGCGCCATCGTCGACGGGTGCAACATTGTAGGAACACACTACGGCTGAGGTCGTCACCTTGACTGACGACATCGCAGCCCGTCTGAGAGACGTTGCTGCACTCGTATCCCTCTACATGGCGCTTTGCACCACCGGGGTTGAGTGTATGAGACTACCTACGCTCAGCTCTTGACATGAGCTGCGTAGCGTGGCCGTGGGCGTTGCCATCGCCATGGTCTGCGCCTGAGCCTCAGCCGTGGCAGCCGCCACAGGTTCAGTGGTCCATGCAGCCGTGGCACGAGTCCCACTTGTCCTCAGGATTTTTATGCTATTACTGTCGAGATAGGCAGCATGGCTGGCACCAGTGCCGACAGCGCCCTCCTGGGTGGCATCCCCCTGGGTACGATTCTCTCCACCTCCTTCAGTGGATACGTCACCGAGTGATGCCACAGTGCTTCTGCGTGGTGATATGGCCGCCCTACACATGGAGGTCCGGAACCTCAAGCGCATGGTCCAGCAGCTCCTTGACCACGTGAC
>SZWC01009448.1:26368-37757 GCA_023375785.1 Penium margaritaceum
TGTCGAGATAGGCAGCATGGCTGGCGCCAGTGCCGACAGCGCCCTCCTGGGTGGCATCCCCCTGGGTACGATTCTCTCCACCTCCTTCAGTGGATACGTCACCGAGTGATGCCACAGTGCTTCTGCGTGGTGATATGGCCGCCCTACACATGGAGGTCCGGAACCTCAAGCGCATGGTCCAGCAGCTCCTTGACCACGTGACTTCCGAGCGAGCTGCCACTCCGTCGTAGGTGTCGCCTCCCACTTCATCCTCATCTTCCTCCCGATCCTGCATCCTTTCCTCGGACGATGCTAGCATATCGCATCTCTCGTCTACATCCGTCGCCCTCAGCTCCATCTTGGAGGCTATTGGCATCATACCGACGGACGGACCCACAGTCCCTCGCCGCACCGCTCGTTCTTGCACTCGTCATGTGCGGTGGCGAGCTGCTCGTCTTACACGGTGCGCACATGCAGCACCATCAGACGCGGTTGTGGGAGGAGTCTCAGGTGACGAGACCCCCTCGTCTCCTGTCCACGGGTTGGTCTGTCGAGTCTCCACAGCTCCTGCCGAGGTGTCAGCCGTGAGGGGGATGGTTTGTCCACTGACGACCGTAGCGAAGCTCTGCATTGGTGATGCGACTGCTCTACAGCAAAGGATGATTGAGGCGGATGACGTCACATAGCAGATCCAGCTAGCGGAGAGTTCGGTAGCGGGAGACGTTCGCCGTGATGGAGACTCTTCGTCGGAGGAGGATTGGTCCGAGGCTGAGTCTGAGTCGAGGATGGAGATGGAGTTCATTGATACCTTGGCGGATGACATGACGACGGCCGATGCAGGAGCTGCGCTTGACGGTGTGCGCACTCCCGCGTTAGCCGGTGTGGAGACACCTGTCATGGTGCTAGGAGTAGTAGCAGGGGCAGGTGATAGAGATGCTGATACTGGACCCCCAGCCGAAGCCCAGGTGGTTCAGACAGATAGTACTGAGCAGCAAGAGCAGGTGATGGACCACCAGGACGAGGTAGACTTCCTTTATGAGGACCTGTCGTCCGTTGTGAAGTGGTCAGAGACAGGGTCGGAGGCAGGTGTAGAGGCCCAGTGCGTCGCCGTATTTGCAGTAGCCGCGGCACAAGCACAAGATGGCCCCTCGGCGACAGCAAACGTCCGCGCGTGCGACATGGAGGATGCAGAGTGAGCTGCGGACCTCCGTCCCCTCGCTGCCCTGACTGATGTCGCTGATACCATGGCGGTTCCAATCGATGACACAGCTATAGTGGTGGCTACAGTTCCTGTACCCGAGCGCCTACGCTCCGCTGTCGACGAGCAGGAGAGAGTGGTGGCTCGAGCGGAGGCGCACGTGCAGAGTCCCATGGTCGAGCGCCGGGAGGCTAGTAGCCGCTGTTACACCGTGGATGTTCCATCACGACGGACTGTCGAGGAGTGTGTGGAGGATGTACACAGGCGTCTCGAGGCAGCTGAGTGGTCTCTACAGGATGCACGTCTGGGACAGGCTGACCTCCAGCAGCAGGTGGATGATGGGCTGCACACCAGGGGTCACGAGGAGCACCACGGCACTGACCACACCTTCGATGACCACGACGTTGCCGCGGATGCAGCTATACCTACACATGCTGTCATCCGGCGAGCAGCTGGTAGCCGAGCGATAGGTGTGTCACGAGCAACAGGTGCCTTTGCAGTAGTCATTCCTACAGTCCCAGACAACTTACGTGGCAACTCATTGTCTTGCGCTCCCCCTCAACCAGCACCTCATGGCCCGACGGCACTTCAGTCGATGAATGACGTAGAGGACGTCGACTTGTGTGACGAGCAGGCGCAGCTCCACTCCTTTCTACGAGGTGAGACCGCGAGGCTACAGGAGGCTCAGGCTCGTGTCGACGCGCACACTATTGACGTCCACCATCAGGTTCGTTTCGCGACTGACTGTCTACATGCCGCAGATGCAGCCAGCCGGTCGGCTGTCGTTTCAGAGCTTGTCGAGCTCCACACGCGCCTTGACGCTACGGAGATTGCGAGGTGATATGCAGCTCAGCAGTTGGAGGCCATACAGCAGGCGATTGTTTTGGAGGAGGCCCTTAGCGCTGCACCAGTCACATCAACAGACGACGACAGTAGTGACGACTACGACAGCGATGACGATGATAGCAACGACGGCGCTCCAGGGTGAGCTCTGTGCGGACACATCCCACCAGCATCGTCGTCACCCTTGCTATTGCTGTGCAGGGGTATGTGGCCATGGGGGAGCCGTGCCCCTTCCTCACGGATTGTGTTGGGAGTAGCCATCAGCTTTGCTCGTACTGTCAGCCTCTGCAGCCCAGGGGGAGTGTTGGTGTGTGGACTTTGGCCTGACACCTTTTTGAGGACAGCGAGGTTACTTAGGGTGCGGCACGATGCTATGGTCCAGGTTATGCTGGTCGAGACCTGCGCACCTGGTGAGTTTCACCGGTGTGATGTGGAGACCCTTTGCCTCTATGTGTTATGTATGATCCATGCTAGGTTATGCTGGTTGAGACCCGCGCACCTGTTGAGTTCTACCGGTGTGACATGGAGACCCATTGCCTACATGTGTTATGTATGATCCATGCATGATGTGGTCGAGACCCGGACACCCGGAGACATTTTTTCCGGGGTCACGAGGAGACCTTGTTTCTCTCTCTCTCTCTTGCTTGATGTTTGACACGTAGGTATGTGATTCACTTCGTGCATGGTCGAGACCCGGGCATTTGGTGGGATGCACCATTGTCACGAGGAGAGCCTGTGCTGTGGTATGCTTGATCAGTGCTCGCTATGATTGGTTCCCTGAGCCATCATCTCTAACCTTCGCTCAGACATCATTATGTTGACAGTTGTGTCAGCCAGGGGGAGTGTTGGTGTGTGTGGCTTCCCCCTGTCACGAGCGACGACAAGGAGAGCAGCGATACAGGAGAGCGCGAAGACATGGTCCCGGATGTAGACCCCGGAGACACCGGCGCGTCGGCAGGTGGTGCACCACCCACTCGGAGCTGATCCATGACTGCACCAGCGTCGTGGATACTGCCTCAGACCTCTTGCAGGTTTTCTGCAGCCTATCCTTGATGCGGATATAGCTGGCACCGGAGCACCGACGAGTGGTGGCTCCATCCACCAGCAGCTGCCAGAGAGCCGCCACGACGCCCTGGGTGCTTGCCGGGGTGCTTTGCGTTTATTTTGCAGACACTAGAGTTTTCTCGGTGGACTGGCTCTTGAGCCCGATTTGCATGTTTTTGCATTTTCTGTCCACCAATCGGTGCCAGACGTATGCGTGTGACCAGTCGTAGTATCCGGCTTGAGATTATGCATCTCTAGGTTCAGACGGCGTAGCATTCTGATTTGTCTACGCAGAGTTACGGCCAAAACAGTGTTTTGGGCCGGTTTTAGGACAGACCTTGCACTGCCGCGTGCGACACCTGTCGTGCGCCGCGGCAGGTATTTATGCTGTGGACTTGTCATTTGTTATCTTGCTCTGCAATTATATTCAGTTTGAGTTTCCTGACACTCTATTCGTGTCCCAACCCAGACCCTTGCAGTTTTGTTTTTAACTTGTGACTGTTGTCACACGCTCACCTGGCGCTGACGCCTAGTGTCGCGACAAGTGGTTAGGAAGGTTCTAGGAAACTTCTCAGCGACGTCTCGACACGTCCAGTAATGTGGCTCCATGACGGTGATAACTGTTGTGATTTGTGACGTTCCTGTCGACCTATAGAGTTCATTGTGACCATTTGGCCGTGTCCATACTCGTGCAGATCCCTAATGCAGAATCTGGTGGTACCGCTGCGTCATCTGGTGGCGGAGTACCAAATTGGAGCTGACCGACGACCGTTCCAGAGCTCTCGACGCTACCCGGGACCTCCTACAGTTTTTCCAAAACACAGAGGAGTTTATCGGTGGACTGGCCGTGGGCCCAACTTGCATCTTTTTGCATTGTGTGTCCATCGTTTGTTGCCGTATGCATGCATGTCACCAGTCGTAGCATCTAGCTTTTGATCCTGCACGTCTAGGTTCAGACGGCGTAGCATTCTGACATGATTACGCAGAAATCTGCCCAAAACACTGGTTTTTGGGCTGGTTTTAGGACAAATATTGGGCTGCCGCGTGCGACACTTGCCGTGCGCCGCGGCAGGTACTTATACCATGGACCTGTCATTTGTCATTCCTCTTTGCAGATGCTCTTAAAGCATTGTAACACGTTGCCTTGTGATCCTAGCCAGACCCTTGCCGTTGTGTGCATGACTTGTGACTGTTGTCACCGTCTGACCAGGCAGTGACGCCTAGTCAGCGGCTGTGTCGCTAGGAAGCTTCCATGCATCTTCTCTTTGTATCAGAGTGGTGAGACAGTTTTCACTGAGCTACATAGCAGAGACACTACAGAGTAACATCAGTGAGAGTCACCATTACAGCAGATCCACATGGACCTATCGACGATGACAACCGATCGCCGTCGACGTCGCTCACCATCACCACGTGAGACTGCATCAGCAGCAGCCGCTAGCGGCAGCAGGCGACAGCTGCAGTAGGCTGCAGTCGCAAGTAGCTGCCAACATTGCCACATGCAGCAGCAGTAGCATTCAGCAGCATAGCAGCAGCAACAAAAGTAGAAGCGACAGCAGAGAGCAACAGCAGCAGCCCGTGGTGGCAGCAGCACAGTAGCAGCTCACAGCGGCAGCAGCATAGCAGCAGCGCAGCTACAGTGGCCAAAGCAACGACGGCATCACCACCGCAGCAGCAGTAGCGGCAGCAGCGCGCGGTGGCGGCAGCAACGTGCAGCAGCCGTAGTGCGCAGTAGCAAGGAACTTGTGCGCAGTTGCTGCCATGGCCGCGCACGCAGCCACCAAGCGGCCACTCCGCACGCAGCCGTGCGGCTGCTGCTGTAGCCGACGACGCAATAGCAATGGCAGCTGAGCGAAAGCTGATGTGCAGCTTCTATGTACCTTCCAAGCGGCGGGTGCGGAGCGGCCGCCCGATCATGCAGCAACCACGAAAGTTGATACACACCATAATAAAAGGAGGGAGAGGGGAGCTGATGTCAGCATTTCTCCTTGCTGACGTCATCAGGTCATGCTGACGTTAGCAACTTTGTGCTGACGTCAACACTTGCCTTAGTGAAATTTTTGGTCGAAGAGTCAAAAGTTGCCAGCATTTCATATTCTTGGGAAACGCTCCCATTTCCGCAATTCGACCACGTTGACGTCTTGGCCCATGATGAGCGGCGACATGGCTCGGTCTGGCGATAAGGGAAAAGGGTACTAGATCTATCTTCTTCCTCCTTTGAGGTCATGAGCCCACGTTTGCAAGCTATTGAGGACCTGGGAAGTCAGTAGGACGAGATCTGTCGCTTGGAGCGGGAGCAAACTAACGCCATCCGTACATTCACCGAGCTTCTTTAGGGTCATTCCACGACCCCACGACAGACCCCTGAGGGAGCGGCCGGGGTCGCACCCTCTACACAACAGTCAGCTCCAGCACTAATGAGAGGAGCTCGAGCCGACCCGCCACCTCTTGATCCTTGGAACGAATATCCAAATATGCCAGGCATGGAGGACGACTCCCTCGAGCGCGAGATTCGTGTGCTTTAGGAGCGTCTCCGCCAGCTTCAGACGAGGTCTCGGTCCCCACACACATTTTGCTTTCTTCAGATTCAATCGTCACCTGAGCTCCACCCGAGTGACTTCCCTCTTCCCGGCGTCTTTTCCATCCCTCATCCTTCCCAGCCTGTGGTTGCTCTCCATACGGAGCGGCAACCCAAGGACTTCGAGACACCGCCACCACGGTATGTCAGCGAGGATGGTTTTGACTGCTAGTAGATCCTCTTCTAGGTTTAAGCCACTTAAGAGGGCGTGTGGCCCTGCTACCACAATCCGTATCAGACTACGCACCGAGCACAGGTGCTGACAGCGGCTAGGGCGATGCGCGGACTTCTCTACGCCATGCTGCGCGAGACCATCGTTGACTTCCGCTCGTTCCTTGGGGAGGCGGGCACAGGCACGGCAATGATCCACGCGGGGGTTGGGACCTAGCATTATCCTTGCATGCTGCAGAGACGCACACCACCCGCGCCGTGCACATTTGTGCCTTTCACTCCTTTTGTCAGGGGCCTGTCGAGCCTGCAGCCAACTACTGGCAATGGGCCATGCGCATCTACACGCGCCTTGGGACCTCAGGGGATACATAGCTGTGGACCCTCCGCACGATCATGCTCGGAGTTTGCCTTGAGCACACATATATCTTCACAAGGTATTGGGACGTCGTGCTCGAGCCTTTTTCGGCCTCACTGCAGCTTCTTCCCTAAGCGCACCAGCTCTTCCTCTCGTGAGGCAGCTGTGGCTCATCAGGAGACCTCCATTGCTCCAGCAGTCATCGCATCACCAGAGACGCCCCCTCTATAGACTCCTTCTCCATCCTCTGCCACTTCCTCCTCCTCCCCTTCCAACCCAATTTCACCGACTCAGGCATGGGGTGTCACGGGAGCATCACAGGAGAAGAAGGGGCGACGGAGGCGCGGCTCGGGCGAGCAGCAATCACAGCAAGAGCCGTCATCGGGCAGTAGGAATGGACTCTTCGTTCACTACTACAACTATGGAGGTGCCCATCACTACACCGAGTGCCAGCAGCCACTCGATTGGATGCGGATTACTCGCGGGCTCCAGGCTACGCACATACTACGGTCTACGTCAAGCAGCACATCCTCCGGGCGCGCGTCGACCACGACCGTAGCACTTCCAGCTTCACCATCGGCGACCACTGACAACCCAGACCCACCTGACTGCACCATCGCCGAGATCCGACACCTTCTCGCGTTTTGCTTTCAAGGAGGTTTGAGTGTGTTGTCACAACCGGGTGGTTCACAGACTGTCTGTTCCTTTGTTTTTGTGGCTTGGGATGACTTGTGTGGGGGGGCACAGTCGGCATGTGATGACGATGCACATGACTGTATAGATTGGATTCATGAGTCTCACCTTTGTGCCCTTCGTCGTTCCTCCCCACCTGCTGGCTAGCGACCGTCTAAGGCTGAGTGTTCCTTTGCCCGTTGTACTGTGACGTCCTCTAGTCGTAAATCTGGTGGCACTTGGATCATCGATTCCGGTGCCAATCATCACATGACCTGTCACCGTAGTGATTTTGTTATTCTCGGCCTTGTTGCATCTGTTTGTTCCATCTGCACAGGCTCTGGTCAGTCCTTGCCAGTCCAGGGTGTTGGGGTCGTATATTTTGATGGTCCGTCTGGCCCCCAGTATCTTTCCCAGGTGCTATTTGTGCCTGACCTTGAGCTCAGTTTACTTTCTGTACGTGCTTGCACACTGATGGGATCCTCTGTGGAGCACATTGCAAAGATCGCGACTGTGACTGTTATTGACACTCGTAGCATTGTTCTTCGTGCCTCTATTGTGGATGACCTGTATTGTGTATCTCATACTTCTATTCCTTGCTCCCCCTCCCCTTCTGCTTGTGGTTTTGTCACTAGTGTTCTGTCTCCTGAGCACAAGCGATTGCGTCATCACCGTGTGTGTTATGTAGGCTCCGACACTGTGTTGAAGCTCATTCGGATACAATCCGCCCTCGGTCTTGACGCGGCTTCTTTCGAGAAGCCGCCCAAGACCGACTGTCTCTTTTGCGCTCATGGTCAGATGCATCGTTGCACCTACCCTGCCTTTCGTTCACGTACACTTCACCCTCTCGAGTTGGTCCATTCTAACCTTCTTGGTCCCCTTCCTGTCATGTCTCTCTCGGATCGGGGTTGATGCGTCCTCACCCTGACTGATGACTTCACCCGGATGCGCTGGGTCTACAGCCTGCGCCAGAAGAGTGACCCCGCTCGCGCGGTTCGCCTCTGGCTAGTGATGGCTGAGCGTGAGTCCCGCCACACACCGCACACCTTCTACTCGGATCGCGGCAACAAGATTCTTGGCAAGATGGACAATTTCTTGTCCGAGCATGGGATTTTCCGCCATGTCTCCGCTCTTGCTACTCCTCAGCAGAACGTTGTTTCTGAGCATTGGAACTGCACCATGGAGGATGCTGTTCGCGCTATGCGGTCTGATTACGGTCTTCCTGTGTCCTTCACTTTTGATGGATTCGCCTACATTACTTGGGTCTGGAACCGCCTCCCGTACGGTCCTCTTCCGGATCACTTCACACCGTATGAGCTCTGGATCGGCCAGCGTGCTGACCTGCACCTCGCTCGAATTTGGGGATCCTTGGCTTCTGTGTGGTACACCGAGGACCAACATGGGTCCAAGGTCTCACCGCGGGGTCGCTTGTGTGCCTTCGTCGGCATCTCCTCGTGGTTGAAAGCCTGGCGTTTTTGGGACCCCGCTCATCGTCGTATTGTTGAGTCACACGACGCGCTCTTCTTTGAGTCCCTCACCTACCGTGATCTGACATCGATCACATCGCTGTCCGTCACGCACGTTCCTATGTGAGAGGTTTCTTAGCGGATGGGAGAGTCTGCGCCTACGACCACCTCTTGCCAGGGTGATGTGTCCGTTCGAGCTCCCTCCACTTCTCTGGCTCTTTATGACCCAGCGATCATCGCTGTCGGTCGAGAGATCTCTCCAGCACTGTCTGCTTCTACCCTTGTCCCCTTGCATCCCACAGGAACCCATGATCATGCTCCTATGCGTAATCATGTGAACGTACTTGTGTCCACCGTCACTCCTGCCTCTGTGCGTGGAACTGCCTCACCTGCTCCTACTGTCACACCGAGCCCCGTGTCTCCTACACACACATCTCCTCACACGGTATCACCAACTCCCTTGCCTGAGCCCTCCCTAGCTGCGATTGTACCTGTTCTCGCGCTTGAGGTGCGCCCCTCGAGCTTGGGTTACTCCCGTGAACCTGGCGGTTGCCTTTGACCATTGGACTCCAGAGCTCAGCGAGTGTCTCGTCCCGCACCCAAGCGCTCCGCTCATATCATCACGAGTGGTGATCCCGGCACACAGGCCCTAGGCCTCAGTGTCCGCACTGAGCACACAGAGGTACATCCAGCATGTCCCGTAGGGAACAACCTCTTCACTCGCGAGTTTCATATCGTTTGTGATCCAGCAGCCGATCTTGTGATCGTCACACCTAGCACTGAGGTATATGCTCTTGCCACGCAAAGCTTTCCCTCTATGGCGCCTGACCCAGGCACACTAAGGGAAGCTCTCTCATCACATAATGCTGTCGCTTGGCGTTTTGCCTGCGAGGATGAGCTCCGCACCATCCGAGAGCACGGAGTTTATGAGCTAGTCGACCTTCCACCTCGGAGGAAGGCTATTCAAGTCAAGTGGGTCTTTCGTAAGAAAGTGAAGCCCGATGGCTCACTGGAATGCCACAAGGCTCGGTTGGTCGTCAAGGGGTACTCTCAGATTGAGGGTATTGATTACTCTGACACGTTTACCCCTGTCGGCCGCATGACCTTAGCTCGAGATCTATTCTGTGTAGTGGCTCAGCATGACTGAGAACTGCACCAGATGGATGTGAACAATGCGTTCCTCCATGACTATCTGGATGAGGAGATTTTCGTGGCTCAGCCACCCAGCTTTGAGGATATTGAAATGGTGTGGCGCTTGCGCAAGTCCATGTATGGCAGTATTCGATTGTCCTTGACGGCTATACCGACAACGACTGGGCCTGGAGCCCAGATGGACGCAGTCGCAACGGTTACGTGTCAGTGCTTGGTGGGACCGCTGTGTCTTGGCGCAGCGGGAAGCAGGGCCGCATTGCACTTAGCTCATCGGAGGCGGAGTACGTTGCTCTGGGTGCAAAGGATGCTGAGGCGGTATGGCTGCAGCGCCTGTTCCTTGAGTTGGGTTAACCAGTACCCGCCATTGTGCTTTGTTGCGACAACTAGAGTGCGCTTTCCATTTCGGAGAAATCTAATGTCTTTCATGCTTGCACAAAGCACATTGTGGTTGAGCATCACTTTGTGCATGATCTTGTGGAGCGACACGTGATCTCCGTCATTTGGGTTGGCACTAACATGCAGCGTGCTGACTTCTTGATGAAGGCACTAGCACGCAGAAAGTTCCTTGTGGCCATTCATTCTGCCGGACTTCGTCCCTTGCCTGAGAGTGGTTGAGTGTGGGGTGTGTCTATGTCCGTGTCACATTTGTTGTTGCACTCGTTGTACTCGTCTCAGTGCTCCACGTGTATGGACATGCATACCATCGGGTCATGGGGAATTATCGTGATTTTTGACGTTCCTGTTGACCTGTACAGTTCACTGTGACTGCTCGGCCGTGTCCATACTCGTGCACATCCTTGATGCGGATCCTGGTGGTACCAGTACATCATCTGGTGGCGGTCTACCAGCTTGGAGCTAACCGACGACCGTTCCAGAGCTCTGGACGCTACCCGGGACCTCCTGTAGTTTTTCTGCAGCACATAGGAGTTTACCGGTGGACTGGCCATGGGCCCAATTCGCATGTTTTTGCATTGTGTGTTCACCGTTTGATGCCGGGTGCATGCATGTGACAAGTCGTAGCGTCCGGATTTTGATCCTGCATGTCTTGGTTGAGACGACATGGCATTTTGACATGTCTGCGTAGTGTTACGGGCAAAACAACGGTTTTTGGGTTGGTTTTAGGACAGATCTTGCACTGCCGCGTGCCACACCCTCCGTGCGCCGCGGCAGGTACTTATGCCATGGACCTTTCATTTGTCATTCCTCTCTGCAAATCCTATTGAAGCATTCTGACACTTTGCCTCTTGTCTCCTAGCCAGACCCTTGCCGTTGTGTGCATGACTTGTGACTGTCGTCACCGTTTGACCAAGCATTGACGCCTAGTCAGCGGCTGTGTCGCTAGGAAGCTTTCACGCATCTTCTCTATAACATCCTTCGATCACGTGATCGACGTATTGGAGGTTATTGTAGGGTTCCTAGCTGTTATGCACAGCGTCATAGCCATGCCACTTGACAAGATATTGTGTTGTTTTCCACGTCATAGCCGTGCCACTTGACAAGATAACGGCGGAGGATGTCCTCCATGGCCGTGGATGTCCTCTATGATGTACTGTGTGTCCTTTTCCACTTGCACAAGGGGCGGGAGAAGTTCTCTCTTGGGTCTCCGTAGTGCTTGACCCTGCTGAAATGGAATACTGGATGTACTTGCATGGTGTCCGGGAGTTTGAGGTGCGCAACCACAGGGGTTTGCATGCGCTTGATCTCAAACAGTCCCAACCATCGGGATTTGAGCTTCAAACAGTTGGCTTCGCAGAGTTTGATGTTGGTCAAAGTGAGAAGGGCCTTGTTGCCAAGGACAAGAACATTGTCGTTGCGAGGTCAGTCAGCCGCTCGTTTCATTACCGCTTGTGTTTTCGCAAGAGTATCCCGTGTTTCATACCAGATGGTGGAGAAGTTGCACGGTTGGACATCAACCGTGGGAATGTTGTTTT
>SZWC01009448.1:44452-64942 GCA_023375785.1 Penium margaritaceum
AACTTTTGTCATGGACAAGGTGGCGTGAAGTTTATGTCCGGCTAGAGACACTTCCCTCCTCGGATTTGGGGTAATGCGACACAACAATTCATTAGAAAACATTGGAGCATTGTTTTTTGGAGTGAAGGGTCGCCTACGACCACGTAGAACACGACAACAGAGTTAAGAACCTTCAAGATGACATTATGTTTGTATCCTTGAACATAAACTTTGATTTACTAGTACCAATCACGGGTGCCACACATATTTCACTGACAGTAATTGTTCCATCTAATGGCTCATGTTACGATCCCACATTCTAAATGATGCGTAGTCTGGCAAAGGAATCCTCCCTTTCTGTGTCAGCCATCACATTCACATGGACACCAGGTATGTTTCCTTGAAATAGGGGTTTTCATGTTACCCCGAATCATTTGAGAGAAAAATCTCATTGACTGCAATCCATGTTTGTGGTACAAACGGAATCACTATGGTGAGCAAAGTAACTCTTGTTTTTCACCCATTGGAGTCCTTTTTTTTTTCTTTCTTTTTTTGTAACTTGTGCACGTCCCCACCAGTATCTTAGCTTGGTTGCTTCACATTCATTTGACCAAATTACATGAATGTAATTGCGCTCATTGCCTTTTAATCTTGCTTGTTTTTTAGAGATGCAATCTTTGATAGGTAAAAACAATAAGCAAGTATGGAATGAGGTTCAAGAAGAGTAGAAAAAAATGGATTGATTTGATCGTGTCAGCAACCTAAACTGTTTCACATCCTCATTGAGAAACATGAACCCACAACAGTGATCTTCCTTTCCCCCTTTGTGGTCCCCACCCAAAATTACGTAGTGGCAAAGCAAACCTACGCAGCGGCCCTATCTGTTCCTAAAAACAAGGCCATTGCCACGGCCATGGCTCTATCCATGACCTTGTTCACAGCCACCTAATACACCATCTCCACGTGGTGCAACGGTTACAACCTAAACCGAGACCTCTTGTCCGCCACTGGGGACCTTGGGACAATGAGCCATGAAATGGTCGAGCTCCAAGCAGTGGTGCCACAACCCCCTGTGAAAGGCAAAGTTGTGATTCTTGTATCTTGTCATTGCCATGGCTGGAATTTTGGTTTGGAGTGCCAAACTTCTTGACTTCTTGTAGGTTAGCTGCCATTAGCCCCACCTCATTTTCTGACTATCCCTCAAGTTCCTACATCATCCTCGCGTATGCCACATCTTTTTTGTGCACGTGCATTTGTCCTAATGGAGTTTACAAATTCACCAAACATACTTTGCTCATGTGGTCATGCAACATTCTCCAGCTTGTCAAATCTTGGCCCGTTGTATCAGTAGTGGTCTTATCGTTCACCTTCTTGCTAGAAAGACCATCACGTAAGAAATCCAAAAGAAAGTACTTTGGGTACTTTAACGTGAGAATTCATCATCCTCATTGAAAATTTTGGCCTCCTCCACGAGCGTACTGAAGAAGCTCAAGTAGGACTTAGGCGAGCTACCTAACTACTTGAAACACTTTATCCTTGTTCAAGGCCACGTACACCTCTTGTTTTGTGTGTTTTTTTTCTGCATGATGGAGCATAAGGCCTCCCATGGCATGGGTTTTCACTCTTTCTGAAAGAGTTGCACATCCCACTCCTTAACCACATACCGAAAGAGATTTTCTTCGAGTTACACCACGGCAAGGTTGTCCAAGTGACTAAGTGGAGCCTTGTGGATGCGCAAGATATTCTCCATGTGTATAGCCACTCCATGAACTTCACGCTCTTGCAAAATGTTTCCACAAGATGTAGGAACGAAACACTCATGAAATTCCAATGTTTTGTAGGCTGGCTGGTCCTCACCGCTCCTAGCCTCGGTAGCGTCAGCAGCCATAATGCACTCCAGCAACTGCTATACCCACACTTAGGTCGCCCTGTGAAAAGCAAAGTGTAGGTCATTGCATTTGCATGCTATATCCTACACAACAAGAAGTTGAATCTTGAAAACCTGGTTGAGGTCCATGATGATGTGCCTATGGTCTGTGGGCAAGTAGAATGGCTACGGTTATCTTCAATTCAAATGCCGTCGAAGCCTTGGCAATGCATTTAAGATCCTTGTATTTTCCTTGCATCTTCACCCACTGGAGGACGGCACCGTTCACGTACATGCCACTGAGAAGGTCTGTCTTCCAGAGAAGGGTGTCATCTACCACCATGTTGGGTTACCAAAGCATCTCATTCCCTCTACAGGGGGGCAGTTCAACACCTGTGCCTCCGGGAAATGATACATCCACATCCTCAATTCTGACCTTGAGATGTCTTGCCGCCTTAACAAACTCGTCAACCACCTCCTGGCAAGTAGTGGAAAGCCTGTGTGGCTTCTTTTGGTACCTTTTCTATTGCTAGTAGCCTCACTGATCTAAACAAATTCTATTGGGTCCATGGTTGCCTTGCCTTTATTGAGCGATTTGCTCAGGTTTCTCTTTTGACGATGATGCAGATTACGTTGTTTTCCCTCTTATTCATGCTCTTTTCTGGGGTCCACTCTCGGAAGGTCCTTCCAGGGCATGCATTCTGTTTTTTCAGTGTGGCCCACTTGTACATCAAAGTGTTCCTCAAGAACTATCTTGGCATACATATGCATGTACTATCTTGGCATACATATGCATGTACTATCTTGGCATACATATGCCAAGATAGTACCTGAGGAACACTTTGATGCTTCTCTGTGTTGCTGAGGTTGGCCCCGGTTGCCTTGGGAGGCACGGTCACCTTCAGGTTGGATATGGTGCTGAGAGTCATAGTCCCCAAAATGTGGAGGGCGCGAAGGGTGTGTGGTGAGGCCATCACCACCTTGCTCTTGTGGGCCAAGGAAAGACTAGCAATGAATATCACTGAAATCAAAGTGAATGAGTTTATAGTGAGAATGTGGCCACAGATTCTATGGATCCAGGTGCACCCGAGTCAGCAGGGCGTGCTCAACCCTTTTCGGCAGATGGGCCTGTCGATGGACGAGCTCTTTGACTGACGAGCCTGTCAACCAAAGGGATCTGGGTGGTGCCTGAGCAATGCGGGAAGCTACAAAGGAACCTTTTGCTAGCTTAAGGGTACCGCCGACAGAATTTTCCGCAGCCGAAGTGTACTGGAGTAACAAAGTGTGTCGTGGCTGTCTTTGCTGCTCGACAAAAACACAACCGCCTCTGTGCCTTTTTTGCCACCAGTGCTACTGTTGCTGCTGATTTCAATAAGGTGCTGGTGCAAGTGCCTCTACTTCCAATATTGCCACTCCTACTGATGGGTGACATTACGGTCCAGTGCAGCAGAATTTGTTGCTGGCACAACAACAACGGTCGGCAATGCTGATGCTATTGTTGCTACATCTTGTACATGCTGCTGCTACAGCGAGTAACAGGTTCTACTGCAATGAGAGAAGCCAGATGCAGCTGCTACTGCTGCGGCGATAGCTGTTGAGGTGGCTTAGAAGGCAGACGCCATGGGGTAACATGTGAAAAATGAATTGACAGCGTTTGGCCTCCGACTTTGCTGGAGGACTAAAGAACTATGAGACCTCAAGTAAGGGCCTCCACGTTGCCATGATCTGTACGTCCCAACCAGTCCATCCAAGCCCATCTTAGATACTTCCATTGTTACTGCTATGTGCTATATGGTGTGGTGTAGCACCATTATCTCTCTACAGACCTGATACCATAAGGGAATGAAAACCCTTGTTGGTAATACTCCTTGTGAGAGAGTACATTGGACAAGACATAACGTAATAGGCGGCGTTGAAAATGGTGGAGAGATGGTGAAAGTACGTCTGAAAGAGTTTTAAGTCAAGAACAAAGTCAGAAAAGAAAAAAGATAAAGTGTGGATGTAAAATCTAGTCCACAATTGTGCGTACAATGGCACAAGTCCAACCAATGAGTGGAAGAAAGAACAACCGAGCCGCAACCTCCCAAACGATTGCTAGCAAGAACCCGACACTTCAATGAGTTGCTCGGCTGTCCCAATGACAACCTAAAAGAAGCATCGGGTTTAGAAACAGAAACTCTGCATAACTGAGTCATGAACAAGCAGGGATAACACCACCAAGAGCATGGTTCCTAGGAGATGATCATTAAGAAAACTCAAGCAAGCATGTGAGGACAAGCCGACTGAGGCTACAGGTGTCAAAGTAGTTGTCGAACGTCACAGAATCCCAATGAGTGAGTGGTGACAAGTCCCGAGGTCACTGTGACCGACACAACAACATGCCTTAGCGGTGGGTGCCTTGGGGCCAGAGGGGAATGTCCTCTCCTCTGGGGGGATGATGTCGGTGGTGATCTCATCCCTTTAATTGGTCTGATCCAAGACCACCTTGAAGTTGGGCTGGTTCACGATGGTGAAGTAGTGCTGCATGTGTGTGTAGTTCACAGTGAAGTTGATCAACATCACACTTCAGATGTCAAAGAACATTATGCATGCAACAACGATGTCCATTGGTATGATCGTCTTGCTCACAAGGTATTTGCAAGTGGAGAGGGATGTATTAAGGACGCCAAGGGCATAGCGAATGTTATGTTGTGATGTGAGCCATCCCCATCTGGTTGTACAACTTAGTGTGACCACACGGCCGTGTACATGCTCATGCACATACCTGATGCAGAACGAGCTGGCGGCGGTGTGCTGTTGTGTGGTGGTCCATTCACCAACACCTATAGGAAAACTGGCACAACGTCCCGAACACTTATTAGGAACTTCAATTTCTTTTCTACAGCCTCTATGGACCAGCCTAGGGTCTGATCTGCATATTTTTGCATTGTGTGTCCACCTAACAATGCCTGATTTGTGCGTCTGACCAGTCGTAGCATCCAGCTTGAGAATATTTATCTCTATGTTCAGACATTGTTGTGTCTGGATGCCTATGCGGAGAGTTACGGCCCAAACAGTGGTTTGGGGCTGGTTTCACAGCAAACTTGTTGTGATGTGAGCCATCCTCATCTGTTTCTACAACTCACTGTGACTTCTTGGCCGTGTCCATACTTGTGAAGGTCTCTAGTGCAGACCCAACAGAGGAACTACTAGGAAGCTTCCTATCCTTGCTACCGCTGATGTGGCGATACTGTCTTATTAGGTGGCGCACTAGCAAGCGAGTGGGTAGAAGAAACAAGAATGGTTAGGCCAGGGAGATGTGCAAGGTCTCATAAGCTTGAATAGATTAATGATAATGAAAGAAATGACAATTGATAACCACACAACAGAAATACTTGCTACAGTGCACGGCTAGTGATGCATGTTGCATGTCAGTTTGTCCTACAACCAGCCCCAAATTTTGTTTTAGCCATAACTCTGCGCACAAACATCCAAAAACAACACTGTCTGAACCCAGAGATGCAAAATGTCAAGCTTGATGCTACCACAAGTCACAAATACAGGCATGGCACCAATTAGTGGACAAAAATACAATAAATGAATATCGGGCCTAAGAGCCAATCCCACGAGAAAACTTTACCGACAATACAAAGACTACAGAGCACCCCACAAAGCACCCAAGACGTGGTAGCTGCTAATGGGTGGGATCACCACCCATTGGTGCTATGATGTCACTGGGTCCACATCAGGGATCTGCACGAGTATGGACATGGCTAAGTGGTCATAATAAGCTACACAGATAGACGTGGACGACTCACATCACAACACTTCCCCATGACCTGATGGTAGGCATGTCCGTACATGTGCCAGGTATGCCCAGGTGTACAACGAGTTGCTCAACAGTTCATACTCAAGCACCCCAATCTCAGCCACCCTAAGGCAACAGGCTAAGCTCAACACAAAACATGGCCATCATGAAATTTCCGTGCGCTAGTACATTGGACAGGAAGTCAGCCCGCTGCATGTCCGTGCCGACCTAGATGACAGAGATGACCTATCGCCCCGTGAGATCATGCACAAAGTGATTCTGGACAGAAGTGTGCTTTTTTTATGCATGAAACACACCACATTCTTCAATAACTACAATAACACTCTGGTCGTCACAACGTAGAACTATGCAAGGCATAGAATGACGTACCTCACAAAACAGATTCTATAGCCACACCGTCTTAGCACCCTTAGTCTCCAATGAAATATGCTCAGCCTCTCATGAGCTACGTGTAATGTAGTTCTGCGTGTTGTTGTGCCACAACACACCTGTGCTATCCAGCATGAACACATAGTCTATCCGACTACGCCCATCAGGGCTCCAATCCCAGTCAATCTCTATGTCATGATCAACTACCATAAAAAAATACTGTCAAAAGTAGAGTATGAGGTACGGTGTAGAAACCACTTACCGTACCACTTGCATAACCCCAGGAAGGGCTCTCGTCCGAGGATAGTGCAAGAATTGTGCAAGGAGGTTGTTGGCAAAGGCAATGTCGGATCATGTCCAAGTACATCAAAGAGCCAACAAGGCGCAAGTACAAGGTCATGTCCACTATCTCCCATAGCTCGCCACCGCCCGTGGCGAGTGGACGAGGTCGAGAGAGGTGGATGCATGAGAGGAAAACAAAGGGTACATTGACCGGCAGAACCACGGAAGCAAACGACGCCAAAACCACGGACAGGCAACACCTGTCCGGAGCCCGTCCGGACACTGGAGACATCGCCTACAGGACCGAGCATACTAAAGGCCTCACGAGAGGCCGTCATGTGATGCGTGGCCCCGGAGTCGATGATCCAGGTCTCAGTAGGGTCCTGGATAGGGATCTCCAGGTTGCTAACGGTCACATGGCAGCGAACAAGGGACGCGGACGTGGTGGAAGGAGGCGCGAACCGAGACTGCCAATCGTCAAGCCAGGCAACTTTGTCACGGAGAGGGATAGAGGAGGCCATGGCAGACGACGAGACAGGCGAGGAAACGGGACACGACCACAGCTCAGTTTCAGTCATGCAGGGCTAGGCAGGGGAGCAGGAGGTGATGGAACTCGCACTTCCTTGGGGAGGAGGGCGAGGCAGGCCGAGCTGGAGCGCAATGAACTGCACCAGCTTAAGCTCACGGGAGAACGGCCCGGGAGTGTAGACGGAGTACGGAGTGACGGCGCCGGAGCCCGGGTAGGAGGAGGACTGTGCCAGTGAAGGAAACGGAGGCGTCAACGGCTGCGGATGGTGCGGTTGCGGATGGTGCGGTTGCGACACAGGTGTCGGCTGGACTGGCAAAGCGACCGCAGTGGTGGAGCTGCTAGATGAGGCCAAGGCGTCAGAGCCGGCGACCGCTATGGCGGCGGAGGCGAGACGATGCTCCCGCTAGCGATGCATGGTGGCGATGATGCGCGCCTCGTCCGTCGGTAGAGGACACGTGTACCAGCTGTGCCTGGGCTGGCCACAGTTGTGGCAAACCGAGCCTCCACAGCTGGACCCGGTGGACAGCTGCTACTGCTGCTGCTGACCCTTGCCTTTCTTGTTCTGACGCATCTTCTTCCCCAACGACGATGAGGTAGCTGCGGCTGGGGAGGCGACGGCCACGGAGGCGACAGCAGGGGAGGCAAGAGCCTCCGTGCACTGGAGTCGGGACTCCAGACGAGCTTCCTCTATCCGGAGGAAGAGCTTGTATGCCTAGGGCATGAGGGTGCCCTGGGCCGCCATGGTGGAGAGGACGTCGTGAGAGTAGTGCACAAAAACGTCCACGTACGCGTCGGTGGCACCGCGCTCGATGGTGAGGAACGCGGCCAGAGGGGATGGGACATACTTGCCGAGGCGACGAAGGATGTCATCTGCCCGCTCCCAGTAGGAGGTGACCGTCTCGGTCTCCGCCATGTGCAGGGAGTTGAACTCCCGCAACATGGGACTGGTCTCAGCCTCGCTTGACAGGCGGTGGGGATGAGTGAGGACGTGCCACGCGGTTGCAGGGTTTAAGGTGGCGCAAGCGGTGAAGTCGCCGAGGAAGGGCTCGAGGGCGAGGTGGGATGCTGGAGGGGCAACAAGGACTAGAGCACGTACGGCACGACCAGCGTCATACAACTGGTCGGCCAGGGTGGGGTCATACGTGAGGGTGGGGATTTTTTCTGGTGGGGTGGGGATTTGTTCTCTCCTTTTTTTGTTTTTTTTTTGTTTTTCTCTCTTTCGTCTGTGACAGCGGGCAGCTGCCCACTGTTTTCTACGAGTAGCGGACTGCTGCTCGCTGGCAGCGGGCTGCTGCTCGCTGGCAGCGGGATGCTGCTCGTTGGCAGCAGTAGGCTACTACTTGCTGCTCGCTCGCTGCGGGCTGCGAGCGTCAGCAGCCGCTATTGGCTGCTGCCGGCAGCTGCCTGCGACTACTGCTACTGCAACTGGCTATTGTTGCGGCTTGCTGCTGCGGCTGCTGTAGCCTGCTGTTGCTGCTGCTGCAGCTGATGCTTGTTGGTGCTGTTGCTCGCTGCTGCTGCGGGCTGCTAGTGCGGGCTATTGCTGCGGGCTGCTGCTACGTGCAACTACGATCCGCTGCTGCGGGCTGCTGCAAGCTGCTACTTCTGCCTACTGCTGCTGTTGCACGTTGCTGCTGTTGGCTGCTGCTGCCACTGTTCACTGCCGTTGCCTGCAAGTGCCGCTGCTGCACACTACTGCTTTTGCGTGCCGATGCCAGTCACTGCACCTGGGTGACGTTGCAGTGTGCGTTGTCGCCCGCAGGTGTCGGACGCGGCCTGTCGCTCACCTCCTCGCGTCACGCATGGGGATCAACACTGCCGAAAAAATTTCAGCAGCATTTCCCTTGGCCCAGTGGCCGTGGGAAAAAATCTGACGCCGCCACCAGGCGGGTCAATGCTGCCAAAAAAAATCCGGCAGCATGTCCCCTGCACTGGCGCGTATGTGGGTCTGCCGGCGTTGTCTGGCACTTGTACACCAGTCTTCTGCTGTTGCTGCTACGCTTTGGCTCTGATACCAAGCTAGAAATCCTAGGTAGCAGGTTGGGGCAGCAGCGTTGTTGATGCAGCGTGCGGGTTTCCACGCTCGTTGCTTAAGTCTGTTGCCCCCTCAGTTTGCTGCTCTAGAGTCTAAGTCTGGAAGCTTTGGGTTTGTTATTCTGAAACGCGCGCGCCAGTGTTAGCGCAGCTGAAAACTGAACGTGACTGATTAGGAATAAAGAATGAGCAACAATGGGAGACCCCTCCAAGTTCTAGCTCCCCCCCCACTAGTGTAGAACTTGTTACTCAGCTAACCAGCCAATCAGAAAATAGTCCTAGACCTGTTTTCTGGCAGACAAGGTTTTCTCGGTGAGCCCTGCCAGACGCCCGACAGCCCAAAACCCGGGCGTCGTCTGTTTTTCCTGAAAACTGGACCATACCATAATACCGACGCTGCAAACGCAGTCGTGTGTTCAAAATCAGCTAGAAAAATAGCAGCAAAGAGTTATGGCTGCCCGAACCGAGGCAGTGCGTACGACAGTCAGTGATGCCATACAGGGCCACGCAGCAAGAGACATGGACCCTAGGCACAGCATGATGCTACAGACGCAAAGCCACAACCACAAACAACGATGGGTGCATGTAGACAGCATTTGCAGTGGCAGTGACCGCCGGCAGCCCGACCGCCGAGGAGGCCTGTCGATGGAGCTGAGCGTATCGCCGGAGGGAGGAGGCTCCAGCCAACGGTGAGTGGACCTCAGCGCGCATCGGCTCCACTGAGCGACACTCTAGTAGCGTCGAGTCTTGCCGTCAGTCATATGCATGCCGATGTACACAAGCCGGGAGGACACAACAGAGTACAATGAGAGATGCACAAAAACCAACATCGCTTGCTGTAGTAATTGTGTGTTCCCATTCGCTGTATCACCTTGCGCTGCGACAATCAAAGCACGAAAGCTATTGCTCAGCACGATGGCATGCACCACACTCGCACAAAACATATCAATGTGGAGCATCATTTTCTACATGAGCGCGTGGCTGCAAGAGATATCCAGATCGTGTGGGTTGACACCCCTCAGCAACGAGCCGACTTCCTTACGAAGGCACTGAGCACCAACACCTTCAAGGCAGCTGTGCACGTTGTTGGACTGTTGTGTGCTCGTGATGCTCCCGGTTGAGTGCTTGTGCCAGTGCTTATGTATAGTGATGTCCTTTGTCACGTCTTGTGGCGTCTGTTTCGTTTCTATTAGTGTCGTCGTGCTAGTCGGCTGTGGATCATGGGGGAGTGTTGGTTTGTGTTGAGTACCACAAGATGACCTGTGGCCTTGTGCATGCTCACCTTACTGTTGCAAGTGACTAATCACCGGAGAAGGAGACATTCCCCTGGCTACTTTGCAGTGATGACGTCGGCTTCACGACAAACAATCCCTTGGCTCATTCAGCAAGGAATTACACAAACGTCTTGTGTTTGCATACAATTTGATTGTGTGTGCTGGACTTATGTGGTGCCCACCGGGTGCTCACTTAAACAGGACTAGACAGGGGCTAGAACACTTAGTGGTCGAGTGGTGACTGTTCAACACCCACGAGGGCAGCGAGCTTGAGCGAGCTCGCCGTTCGCTCGCTCGCTGCCTCTTGCCCTGTCCGGCTGCTGTAACACCTCCGAAGCGTGTATCTTATTGCACTTGTTCTCTTCTCTAGCTTAACCAGATCCATGGCGTCAACCCTCTGTAAGTGTTCCATGTATCTGCGTCTCACACTCTCCCACACACTGTTGTGCTTTGTGCCGTTCCTGTACAGTTTACTGTGACCACTCGGCCGTGTCCATACTCGTGCAGATCCCTGAGGCAGGCAGCCCTGGTGACACCGGCGCGACGACAGGCGGCGGACTACCCGCCTGGAGCTGACCGACCACTGTTCCAGAGCCCCAGATGTCACCGGGACTCCTTGCTGTGCCTTCTACGTCTTGCAGGCGCCTTTCGGCGGACTGGGCATGAGGCCCATTTGCATGTTNGTAAGTGTTCCATGTATCTGCGTCTCACACTCTCCCACACACTGTTGTGCTTTGTGCCGTTCCTGTACAGTTTACTGTGACCACTCGGCCGTGTCCATACTCGTGCAGATCCCTGAGGCAGGCAGCCCTGGTGACACCGGCGCGACGACAGGCGGCGGACTACCCGCCTGGAGCTGACCGACCACTGTTCCAGAGCCCCAGATGTCACCGGGACTCCTTGCTGTGCCTTCTACGTCTTGCAGGCGCCCTTCGGCGGACTGGGTATGAGGCCCATTTGCATGTTTTTGCATTGTATACTCGCTGTCAGTCGATGGATGCATGCATGTGACCAGTCGCTGTGTCCGTATTTTGATTCTGCACGTCTAGGTTCAGACGGCGTAGAATTATGACATGTGTGCGCAGAGTTACGGCTAAAACAGTGGTTTTGGGCTGGTTTTAGGACAGCTCTTGGACTGCCGCGTGCGACATCCGCCGTGCGCCGCGGCAGGTATTTATGCCCTGGAACTGTCAGTCATCATCTCTCTCTGCATATGCTATATTGAAGCATTCTGACACTGTGTCCTGTGTCTCCTAGCCAAACCCTTGCCGTTGTGTGTACGACCTATGACTGTCGTCACCGTCTGACCAGGCACTGACGCCCGGTCAACGGCTGTGTTGCTAGGAAGCTTCTATGCACTTTCTCATGGTATCAGAGCAGTGAGACAGTTCTCACTGAGCTGCGCAGTAGAGACGCAGCAGAGCAGCAGCAGTGAGAGTCACCGCTGTAGCAGAGCTTCTGGGACCTGTTGGAGACGGCCGGTCGCCGTCCACGTACTCTACCCACCAGGTGAGATCGCAGCTGCTGAGGCAGCAGCAGCGGCGTGTACCGCCACGCAGAGGTGTGTGGCAGCTGCGGTGCGTGCAGCCGCCCCCCACAGCTGCAGCAGCAGAGGAGGCGGCGGCAGCAGCGCAGCAGCAGCGGCCGCCGCAGCAGCGTGGCAGCAACGGCGGCAGCAGCAGCGCAGCAGTAGCGTTGGCAGCAGCAGTGCAGCAGCGGCAGCGGCACAGCTGCAGCAGCGGCAGTCGTGGCGGCAGCAGCAGCGCAGCAGTGGCAGCAGCAGCAGCGCGCGGCGGCGGCAGCCAGCAGCAGCGCGCGGCGGCAGCAGCCAATAGCAGCTGCAGCGCGTAGCAGCAGCCGCCGCGCGCAGCAGTAGTAGCAGCAGTGCAGCCGCTGCTGCCACCGCTGCGCACGCAGCTACGCAGCTACTGCTGCAGCTGACAACACAGCTGCAGCACCAGCTGGGCGGAAGCTGCTGCGCAGCTTCCGCGAAGCTGCCGCGCGCCACCGCGCAGCGGCAGAACCGTGACAAGAAAAAAAAAGGGGACGAGCTGACGTCACCATCGTTGATTGCTGACGTCATCAGGTCGTGCTGACGTCAGCAACCACTTGCTGACGTCAGCATTACACTTAGCCAAATTTTCACCCAGAAAGTCAAAAGTTTCCAGTGTTTCAACTCGCCGAGAAACGCACATGGTTTTGAAATCCGGCAAACTTGATCTGTCGTCCCATAGTGAGCGGCGACATGAGTTCGCCCGACAACAAGAAAAGGACCAGGTGATCCCTCCTCTTCTTCAGGGGTATTGAGCCCTCGCTCGCAGGCCATTGAGGACCTGCGCAGCCAGCAGGAGCAGACTGACGCGACCCGCACGCTGACTGAGCTCCTGCGCGCTCAGTCCACGGCTCCTTCGCGGATTTCTGAGGGAGCTGCCGGCGTTGCGGCCTCCACCCAGCACTCTGCTCAGGTGCCCGTGACAGGTGCCCCACCTGCTTCACCTCCTCGTGTGGTTTCCCCACCACCTGCGAACCTCCTTGATGACGAGCCATTCATGCCAGGCTTCGAGGATGACTCCCAGGAGCGGGAGATTCGTCTCCTACAGGAGCGCCTCCGTCAGCTGCAGACGGGTATCCGACCTCCACCCGTGTCCTCGATACGACCGTCACCTGACTTCCCCGGTGATCACCCCCTTCGAGGAGTTTTCCCCGTCTCTTGCCCTCCTCAGCCTGCGGTTGCTCTCCCCACGCAGCGGCAGCCAAAGGACTTTGAGGCACCACCTCCACGGTACATCAGCGAGGATGGATTTGATTGCTGGGAGATCCTGTTTCAGGTGTGGGCCTCTTCCGAGGGAGTGTGGCCTTACTACCACAGCCCATACCAGTCTACAGATCCAGCAGAGGTGCTGACAGCAGCCCGGGCCATGCAAGGACTTCTCTACGCCATGCCACGCGAGACTGTCGTTGACTTCTGCCATTTCCTCGCCGAGGCTGGCACAGGCACCGGAGTAGATCCTCGTGGAGGCTGGGCTCTGGCGTTGTCCCTACTGGCTGCAGAGACACACGCTACGCGTGCATCACACATTCGTGCTTTCCACTCGCTCCGTCAGGGAGCAGCAGAGCCTGCGGCGGATTACTGGTGATGTGCCATGCGTATTTACACGCGTCTGGGGACCTCAGGAGGCACACAGCTATGGGCACTTCGGACGATCATGCTCAAAGTTTGCCTGGAGTACACCGACATCTTCACACGGTACAGCGACGCTGCTCTCGAGCCTCTCTCAGCCACCCTATAGCTGCTCCCTTGGGCTCATCAGCTCTTCCTCCAGGTGACGTCGGCCCGCGAGGCAGCAGTAGCACATCAGGAGACTTCCCTCGCTGCAGCAGTCCTCGCCTCACCACCATCTTCCCTCTTGCAGTCACCCTCATCTACCTCCATCACGACCTCATCTTCCGCCTCCTCTTCAACCCCGTCTACACCCACGCAAACGCAGGGCGTTGCAGCAGCTGCCCAGGGGAAGAAGAAGAAGAGGAAGCGCAGATCGGGTCAGCAGCAGTCGTCATCCAGTGGTAGCAGTGGCCGTTCCGTGCACTGCTACAACTGTGGAGGTGCCCATCGCTACACCGAGTGCCAGCAGCCGCTTGATTGGGGGCGCATCACTCGCGGACTTCAGGCTGCCCATGCTACTCGCACCGCGTCCGGCACGTCGCCCGCACACTCCTCTAGACGCGCGGCGACCACGACTGCAGCTGTTCCTGCGTCCTCACCAGCGAGCAACAGTGATCCAGACCCACGTGACCCCACCATCGCCGAGCTTCGTCATCTTCTGGCGCTTCGCTTTCAGGGAGGTACAAGTGCGTTGTCATCGTCGAGTAGATCACAGACTGCTTGTTCGTCCGCCCTCGTGACTCGTGATGACACGTGTGGGGGAGCACAATCCGCATGTGATGATGTTGGGCCTGACTGCACTGACTAGATTCATGAGTCTCACCTTCGTGATGTACGTCGTTCCTTCCCACTGACGGCTCAGCGTCCCTCTGATGCCGAGTGTTCCTTTGCTCGTTGTATAGTGACATCCACTAGTCGTGACTCCGGTGGCACTTGGATCATCGATTCCGGTGCCACCCACCACATGACGTGTCGTCGTAGTGACTTTGTGGTACTTGGTCCTATCACGACCGTCCGTTCTGTTCGTACAGGCTCTGGTCAGTCCTTACCGGTCCACGGTGTCGGGGTGGTATGCTTTGATGGTCCGTCGGGCCCCCTGTATCTCTCTGACATTCTGTTTGTGCCTGATCTTGAGCTCAGTCTGCTGTCAGTACGTGCCTGCACTCTGATGGGTCTCTCCGTTGAGCATACCGCTGATTCAGCAACGGTGACTGCTCTTGACACCCGTAGCATTGTCCTGCGTGCTTCAGTCGTAGATGATTTGTATCGCATCGCTCGGCCATCCTCCCCTTGCTCTCCACCTTCCTCTGATCGTGTTTTTTTCACTGGTGTTCTATCCCTAGAACACAAGAGGTTGCTTCACCGACGTCTGTGTCATGTGGGCTCCAACACTGTGTCGAAGCTCATACGGACACAGCCCGCTCTTGGCCTTGACGTGGCTTCTTTCGAGAAGCCACCCAAGACTGACTGTCTTTTTTGTACTCAGGGAAAGATGCACCGGTGCACTTATCCTGATTCGCATTCCCAAGCGGTGAGGCTACTCGAGTTGGTCCACTCGGACCTGCTTGGTCCTCTCCCGGTCGAGTCCCTGTACGAGTGGGGACGGTATGTTCTGACGCTGACTGATGACTTCACCCGGATGCGGTGGGTCTACAGTCTGCGTCAGAAGAGCGACGCCGCCCTTGCGGTTTGGCTCTTGCTCGTGATGGCTGAGCGTCAGTCTCGCCAGGCTACATACCTTTCGCTCGGATCGCGGCGGCGAGTTCCTCGGTGAGATGGACTCCTTCTTTGCTGAGCACGGCATTTTTCACCAGGTCTCTGCTCCTGCTACCCCACAGCAGAACGGTGTCTCTGAGCGCTGGAACCGCACCATGGAGGATGCGGTCCGCGCCATGCGGTCTGAGTGCGGTCTCTCGGAGTCCTTCGCCTTCGAGGGCTTCGCCTACATGACGTGGGTCTGGAACCGCCTCCCGCATGGTCCGCTTCCGGATCATGTTACACCGTACGAGCTCTGGTTTGGCCACCGTGCTGATCTTCGTCTCGCNGCTCCTGCTACCCCACAGCAGAACGGTGTCTCTGAGCGCTGGAACCGCACCATGGAGGATGCGGTCCGCGCCATGCGGTCTGAGTGCGGTCTCTCGGAGTCCTTCGCCTTCGAGGGCTTCGCCTACATGACGTGGGTCTGGAACCGCCTCCCGCATGGTCCGCTTCCGGATCATGTTTACACCGTACGAGCTCTGGTTTGGCCACCGTGCTGATCTTTGTCTCGCACGCATCTGGGGTTCCCTGGCCTCCGTGTGGTACACCAAGGACCAGCAGGGGTCCAAGGTCTCCCCTCGGGGTCGCTTGTGTGCTTTTATCGGCATCTCCCCGCGGTCAAAGGCCTGGCGCTTTTGGGACCCCACTCGCCGTCGTGTCATTGAGTCCCGTGACGCGCTATTTTTTGAGTCTCTCACATACCGTGATCTGGCTTCAATCACAGCTCTCTCCGCAACTCATGTCCCTTCCTGTGAGGGTCCTCGGCGGATGGGGGAGACTTCTCCGCTAGTGACCATTTCTCGTCAGGCTGGTGTGTCCGCTCGAGTCCCCTCTCGATCTCCAGCACTTTCTGATCCGGCTATCATTGCCGTTGGTCCAGAGATCCCGCCTGCTGAGCCTGTTTCACAACCCACAGATACCGCTGCTCTCAGACCTCCTCCTGCATCATCACCTGTGTCCACTGGCACCCCTGCTCCGGTGTCTGACCCAGCCCAGCCCACTCCTGTCCCTATGTCGCCTGACACTCCTGTCTCAGTGTACGGGCCAGGTGTCACTCCCAGCTCAGTGTCCCCCACACATGCTTCTCCTCGCACGGCATCTCCGGCTGCCTCGTCTCAGCCCTCACCAGCTGTGGTCGTACCTGTCCCTGTGGCCGTACCAGTTCCTGAGCCTGAGGTGCGCCCCTCAACCTCCGGTTACTCCTGTGAGCCCGGTGGTCGCCTTCGACCACTGGATTCTGGAGCTCAGCGAGCGTCGGGTCGCGGACCCAGGCGTTCCTCTTGCAGCATCGCGAGCGGTGATCCAGGCACAAAGGCCTTAGGCCTGAGTGTCCACACTGAGCTTTCAGAGGTACACCCAGCGTGCCCTATAGGGAACGACCTGGTCACTCGCGAGTTCCATATCGCCTGTGACGCAGCAGCTGATCTCGTGGCTGTCAGACCTGACACTGAGGCGTGTGCACTTGCCACGCAGAGTTCCCCCTCTATGGCGCCTGACCCGGGCACATTGAGGGAGGCTTTCTCATCGCAGGATGCTGAGGCCTGGTGAGCTGCTTGCGAGGATGAGCTTCGCGCCATCCGAGAGCACAGAGTGTACGAGCTGGTCGACCTTCCCCCTGGGAGGAAGGCGATTCAGGCCAAGTGGGTCTTTCGCAAGAAAGTGAAGCCGGATGGCTCACTGGAACGCTACAAGGCCCGCTTGGTCGTTAAGGGGTTCTCTCAGATTGAGGGAGTTGATTACACTGACACCTTTGCCCCTGTCGGCCGCATGACCTCAGCTCGAGCTCTGTTCGGTGTAGTGGCTCAGCATGACTGGGAACTACACCAGATGGATGTGAACAACGCGTTCCTCCATGGCTCTTTGGATGAGGAGATCTACGTGGCTCAGCCACCAGGCTTTGAGGACGGTGACAATGTCTGGCGCTTGCGCAAGTCCTTGTACGGCCTCAAGCAGTCTCCACGGTGTTGGAGCCGGGAGATCACTGGCACCTTGACTCGCGCAGGATACGTACAGAGCGAGGCAGACCCCTCACTCTTCATCCTACCGACACCCGAGCGGTTCACCGCCATCCTGGTCTATGTTGATGACCTTCTGATCGCGTTTCCGTCCCTGGAGGCTGTGAAGGAGGCCAAGGCTGTCCTGCAGACCGCCTACAGGATAAAGGACCTCGGTCCTGCATCGGTGTTTCTTGGTATGGAGATCGTGCGAGATCGCAGACATCGGACACTGTTACTACATCAGGCCCGATACGCATGAGTCGTGGGGGATCGCTTTAGCGATCTCCTTGATGCAGTGCCCACTGCTTCCACACCCCTTGCACCTGATGGACAGGATGCCCTGAAGGTGGATGACCCTACACAGCTGGGGGAGACAGTGGACGTGACCTTGTACCTCCGTCTTATCGGATCTCTTATGTACCTGGCCACCACCACGCGTCCCGACATCGCGTTCGTCGTCAAACTCCTCGCTTAGTTCTCGCAGGCTCCACGTGCAAGAGCTCTTCACGCGGCTGTGGGAATGGTACGGTACGTGGTCTCCACGCCGTATCTCGGACTCTGCTTTTGTCGGCAGTGTTTGGTGGTCCTTGACGGCTACACTGACAGCGACTGGGCTTGGAGCCCTGACGGGCGCAGTCGCATTGGCTACGTGTTTCTGCTCAGTGGTACCGCTTTGTCTTGGCAAAGCGGGAAGCAGGGCTGCATCGCACGTAGCTCGTCGGAGCCAGAGTATGTGGCTTTGGGGGCAGGGGCTGCTGAGGCAGTTTGGCTACAACGCTTGTTTCTTGAGCTTGGGCAGTCAGTACCCGCTATTGTGCTGCGTTGCGACAACCACAGTGCTCTCGCCATTGCGGAGAACTCTGGTGTTTTTCATGCTCGCACAAAGCACATTGCGGTTGAGCATCGCTTCGTTCGTGATCTGGTGGAGCAACGCGTGATCTCCATCATGTGGGTTGGCACTGACTTGCAGCGTGCTGATTTCTTGACGAAGACACTTGCCCGCGGAAAGTTCCTGGTGGCCATTTGTTCTGTTGGGCTTCGTCCCGTGCGTGACAGTGGTTGAGTGTGGGATGCACGTTGGCATCTCATCTGTCTGTGTCACTTACTATGTGGTTGTACCAGTGCTGTACGCGTATGGACATGCACTGTTGTGCTTTGTGTAGTTCTTGTACCGTTTACTGTGACCACTCGGCCGTGTCCCTAAGGCAGGCGGCCCTGGTGACACCGGCGCAATGACAGGCGGCGGACTACCCGCTTGGAGCTGACCGGCCACTGTTCCAGAGCCCCAGATGTCACCGGGACTCCTTGCTGTGCCTTCTACGTCTTGCAGGCGCCTTTCGGCGGACTGGCCATGAGGCCCATTTGCATGTTTTTGCATTATATACTCGCTGTCAGTCGATGGATGCATGCATGTGACCAGTCGCTGTGTCCGTATTTTGATTCTGCACGTCTAGGTTCAGACGGCGTAGGATTCTGACATGTGTGCGCAGAGTTACGGCCAAAACAGTGGTTTTGGGCCGGTTTTAGGACAGCTCTTGGACTGCCGCGTGCGACACACGCCGTGCGCCGCGGCAGGTATTTATGCCCTGGATCTGTCAGTTGTCATTCCTCTCTGCATATGCTATATTGAAGCATTCTGACACTGTGCCTTGTGTCTCCTAGCCAAACCCTTGCCGTTGCGTGTACGACATGTGACTGTCGTCACCGTCTGACCAGGCACTGACGCTCGGTCAGCGGCTGTGTTGCTAGGAAGCTTCTACGCACTTTCTCTTGGTATCAGAGCAGTGAGACAATTCGCACTGAGCTGCGTAGTAGAGATGCAGCAGAGCAGCAGCAGTGAGAGTCATCGCTGCAGCAGAGTTCTCTGGGATCTGTTGGAGACGGCTGGTCGCCGTCAACGTATCCCACCCACCACGTGAGATCGCAGCTGCAGAGGCAGCAGCAGCGGCGTCCATCGCCACGCATAGGTGTGTGGTGGCCACTGTGCGTGCAGCCGCCCTCCCACAGCCACAGCAGCAGAGCAGCAGCAGCAGAGGCGGCGGCGACAGCAGCGCAGCAGTAGCGCAGCAGCAGCGGCCGCAGCAACAGCATGGCAGCAGCGGCGGCAGCAGCAGCGCAGCAGCAGCGTCGGCAGCAGCAGCGCAGCAGCGGCGGTGGCACAGCAGCAGCAGCGGCAGTCGCGGCGGCAGCAGCAGCGCAGCAGCGCGTGGCGGCGGCAGCCAGCAGCAGCGCGCGGTGGCGGCAGCCAACAGCAACTGCAGCGCGCAGTAGCAGCCGACGCGCGCAGCAGCAGCCGCCGCGCGCAGCAGTGGCAGCAGCAGCAGCGCAGCCGCTGCTGCCACCGCTGCACACGCAGCTACGCAGCTGCTGTTGCAGCTGACAGCACAGCTGCAGCAGCAGCTGGGCGGAAGCTGCTGCGCAGCTTCCGCGAAGCTGCCGCGCGCCACCGCGAAGCCGCAGAACCGTGACAAGAAAAAAAAAGGAGGGGACGAGCTGACAACAGCATTGTTGATTGCTGATGTCATCAGGTCGTGCTGACGTCAGCAACCACTTGCTGACGTCAGCATCACACTTAGCCAGAATTTCACCCGGAAAGTCAAATTTTGCCAGCGTTTCAAATCTCCGAGAAACGCAGACGATCTTGAAATCCGGTAAACTTGACCTGTCGTCCCATAGTGAGCGGCGACATGAGTTCGCCCGACGACAAGGACAAGGGACCAGGCGATCCCTCCTCCTCCTCTTCAGGAGTATTGAGGCCTCGCTCGCAGGCCATTGAGGACCTACGTAGCCAGCAGGAGGAGATGCGTCATCTACAGCCAGAGCAGACTGACGCGATTCGCACACTGACTGAGCTCCTGCGCGCTCAGTCCACGGCTCCTTCGCGGATTTCTGAGGGAGCTGCCGGCGTTGCGGCCTCCACCCAGCACTCGGCTCAGGTGCCCGTGACAGGTGCTCCGCCTGCTTCACCTCCTCGTGTGGTTTCCCCACCACCTGCGGACCTCCTTGATGACGAGCCATTCATGCCAGGCTTCGAGGATGACTCCCAGGAGCGGGAGATTCGTCTTCTACAGGAGCGCCTCCGTCAGCTGCAGACGGGTATCCGAGCTCCACCCGTGTCCCCGATACGACCGTCACCTGACTTCCCCGGTGATCACCCCCTTCCAGGAGTTTTCCCCGTCTCTCGCCCTCCTCAGCCTGCGGTTGCTCTCCCCACGGAGCGGCAGCCAAAGGACTTTGAGGCACCACCTCCACGGTACATCAGCGAGGATGGATTTGACTGCTGGGAGATCCTGTTTCAGGTGTGGGCCACTTCCGAGGGAGTGTGGCCTTACTACCACAGCCCATACCAGTCTACAGATCCAGCACAGGTGCTGACAGCAGCCCGGGCCATGCGAGGACTTCTCTACGCCATGCCACGCGAGACTGTCGT
>SZWC01009448.1:65460-75907 GCA_023375785.1 Penium margaritaceum
TTGCAGCAGCTGCCCAGGGGAAGAAGAAGAATAGGAAGCGCGGATCAAGTCAGCAGCAGTCGTCATCCATTGGTAGCAGTGGCCGTTCTGTACACCGCTACAAATGTGGAGGTGCCCATCGATACACCGAGTGCCAGTAGCCGCTTGACTGGGAGCGCATCACTTGCGGACTTCAGGCTGCCCATGTTGCTCGCACCGCATCCGGCACTTCGACCGCACACTCCTCTGGACGCGCGGCGACCACGACTGCAACTGTTCCTGCGTCCTCACCAGCGAGCAGCAGTGATCCAGACCCACGTGACCGCACCATCGCCGAGCTTCGTCATCTTCTGGCGCTTCGCTTTCAGGGAGGTGCGAGTGTGTTGTCATCGTCGAGTGGATCACAGACTGCTTGTTCGTCCGTCCTCGTGACTCGTGATGACACGTGTGGGGGAGCACAATCCGCATGTGATGATGTTGGGCCTGACTGCACTGACTGGATTCATGAGTCTCACCTTCGTGATGTACGTCGTTCCTTCCCACTGACGGCTCAGCGTCCCTCTGATGCCGAGTGTTCCATTGCTCGTTGTACAGTGACGTCCACCAGTCGTGACTCCGATGGCACTTGGATCATCGATTCTGGTGCCACCCACCACATGACGTGTAGTCGTAGTGACTTTGTGGTACTTGGTCCCATCACGACTGTCCGTATTGTTCGTATAGGCTCTGGTCACTCCTTATCGGTTCACGGTGTTGGGGTTGTATGCTTTGATGGTCCGTTTAGCCCCCTGCATCTGTCTGACATGCTGTTTGTGCCTGATCTTGAGCTCAGTCTGCTGTCTGTGCGTGCCTGCACTCTGAGGGGTCTTTCCGTTGAGCATACCGCTGATTTAGCGACTGTGACTACTCTTGACACCCGTAGCATTGTCCTGCGTGCTTCAGTTGTAGATGATTTGTACCGCATTGCTCCGCCTTCCTCCCCTTGCTGTCCCTCCTCCTCTGGTCGCGTTTTTGTCATTGGTGTTCTATCCCTGGAACACCAGCGGGTGCTTCACCGATGTCTGTGTCACGTGGGCTCCGACACTGTGTCGAAGCTCATCCGGACACAGCCCGCTCTTGGTCTTGACGTTGCTTCTTTCGAGAAGCCACCCAAGACCGCCTGTCTTTTTTGCGCTAAGGGAAAGATGCACCGATGCACTTACCCTCATTCGCGTTCCCGAGCGCTGAGGCCCCTCGAGTTGGTCCACTCGGACGTGCTCGGTCCTCCCCCAGTCGAGTCGCTGTCCGAGAGAGGCCGGAATGTTCTGACGCTGACTGATGACTTCACCCGGATGCGGTGGGTCTACAGTCTGCGTCAAAAGAGCGACGCCGCCCTTGCGGTTCGGCTCTGGCTCGTGATGGGTGAGCGTCAGTCTCGCCACACGCTACATACCTTTCGCTCGGATCGCGGCGGCGAGTTCCCCAGCGAGATGGACTCCTTCTTTGTCGAGCACGGCATTTTTCACCAGGTCTCCACTCCTGCTACCCCACAGTAGAACGGTGTATCTGTGCGGTGGAACCGCACCATGGAGGATGCGGTCCGCGCCATGCAGTCTGAGTGCGGTCTCCTGGAGTCCTTCGCGTTCGAGGGCTTCGCCTACATGCCTTGGGTCTGGAACCGCATCCCGCATGGTCCGCTTCCGGATCATGTTACACCGTACGAGCTCTGGTTTGGCCACCGTGCTGATCTTCGTCTCGTACGCGTCTTGGGATCCCTGGCCTCCGTATGGTACACCGAGGACCAGCAGGGGTCCAAGGTCTCCCCTCGGGGTCGCTTGTGTGCCTTCATCGGCATCTCCTCGCGGTCGAAGGCCTGGCGTTTTTGGGACCCCACTCGCCGTCGTGTCATTGAGTCCCGTGACGTGCTGTTTTTTGAGTCACTCGCCTACCGTGATCTGACTTCCATCACAGCCCTCTTTGCCGCTCATGTCCCTTCCTGTGAGGGTCCTCGTCGGATGGGGGAGACCTCTCCGCCAGCGACCATTTCTTGTCTGGCTGATGTGTCCGCTCGAGTCCCCTCTCGATCTCCAGCACTTGATGATCCGGCTATCATTACCGTTGGTCCAGAGATCCCGCCTGTTCAGCCTGTTTCACACTGCACAGGTATCGCTGTTCTCACGCCTCCTCCTGCATCACCACCTGTGTCCACTAGCACCCCTGCTCCGGCGTCTGACCCAGCCCAGCCCACTCCTATCCCTACGTCGGCTGACACTCCCGTCTCAGTGTCCGGGCCAGCTTTACCCGCTGTCACTCCCAGCTCAGTGTCCTCCACACACGCATCTCTTTGCACGACATCTCTGACTAACTCGTCTTAGCCCTCACTAGCTGTGGTCGTACCTGTCCCTGTGGTCGTACCTGTTCCTGAGCCTGAGGTGCGCCCCTTGACCTCCGGTTACTCCCGTGAGCCCGGTGGTCGCTTTCGACCACTGGATTCTGGAGCTCAGCGAGCGTCGGGTTCCGGACCCAGACGTTCCTCTCGTAGTATCGTGAGTGGTGATCCAGGCACAAAGGCCTTAGGCCTGAGTGTCCGCACTGAGCTTTCAAAGGTACACCCAGCGTGCCCCATAGGGCACGACCTGGTCACTCGCGAGTTTCATATCGCTTGTGACGCAGCAGCTGATCTCGTGGCCATCACGCCTGACACTAAGGTTTGTGCACTTGCCACGCAGAGTTCCCCCTCTATGGTGCCTGACCTGGGCACATTGAGGGAGGCTTTCTCATCGCAGGATGCTGATGCCTGGCAAGCCGCTTGCGAGGATGAGCTTCGCACCATTTGAGAGAACGGAGTCTACGAGCTGGTCGACCTTCCCCCTGGGAGGAAGGCGATTCAGGTCAAGTGGGTCTTTCGCAAGAAAGTGAAGCCGGATGGCTCACTGGAACGCTACAAGGCCCGCTTGGTCGTCAAGGGGTTCTCTCAGATTGAGGGAGTTGATTACACTGACACCTTTGCCGCTGTCGGCCGCATGACCTCAGCTCGAGCTCTGTTCGGTGTAGTGGCTCATCATGACTGGGAACTACACCAGATGGATGTGAACAACGCGTTCCTCCATGGCTCTCTGGATGAGGAGATCTACGTGGCTCAGCCACCAGGCTTTGAGGACGGTGACAAGGTCTGGCGCTTGCGCAAGTCCTTGTACGGCCTCAAGCAGTCTCCACGGTCTTGGAACCGGGAGATCACTGGCACCTTGACTCGCGCAGGATACGTACAGAGCGAGGCAGACCCCTCACTCTTCATCCTACCGACACCCGAGCAGTTTACCGCCATCCTGGTCTATGTTGATGACCTTCTGATCGCGTCTCCGTCGCTGGAGGCTGTGAAGGAGGCCAAGGCTGTCCTGCAGACCGCCTACAGGATGAAGGACCTCGGTCCTGCATCGGTGTTTCTTGGTATGGAGATCGTGCGAGATCGCAGACATCAGACACTGCTGCTGCATCAGGCCCGATACGCACGAGTCGTGGGGGAGCGCTTTAGTGATCTCCTTGGTGCAGTGCCCACTGCTTCCACACCACTCACACCTGATGGGTAGGATGCCCTGAAGGTGGATGACCCTACATAGCTGGGGGAGACAGTGGACATGACCTTGTACCTCCGTCTTATCGGATCTCTGATGTACCTGGCCACTACCACGCGTCCTGACATTGCGTTCGTCGTCAACCTCCTCGCTCAGTTCTCGCAGGCTCCACGTGCGAGAGCTCTTCACGCGGCTGTGCGAGTGGTATGGTACGTGGTCTCCACGCCGTATCTCAGACTCTGCTTTCGTCGGCAGTGTTCGGTGGTCCTTGACGGCTACACTGACAGCGACTGGGCTTGGAGCCCTGACGGGCGCAGTCGCACTGGCTACGTGTTTCTGCTCGGTGGTACCGCTTTGTCTTGGCGAAGCGGGAAGCAGGGCTGCATCGCACGTAACTCGTCGGAGGCAGCGTATGTGGCTTTGGGGGCAGAGGCTGCTGAGGCAGTTTGGCTGCAGCGCTTGTTTCTTGAGCTTGGGCAGTCAGTACCCGCCATTGTGCTGCGTTGCGACAACCAGAGTGCTCTCGCCATTGCGGAAAACTCTGGTGTTTTTCATGCTCGCACAAAGCACATTGCAGTTGAGCATCACTTCGTTCGTGATCTGGTGGAGCGACGCGTGATCTCCATCATGTGGGTTGGCACTGACTTGAAGTGTGCTGATTTCTTGACGAAGGCACTTGCCCGCGAAAAGTTCTTGGTGGCCATTCGTTCTGTTGGGCTTCGCCCCGTGCATGACAGTGGTTGAGTGTGGGATGTACGTTGGTGTCTCGTCTGTCTGTGTCACCCACTATGTGGTTGTACCAGTGCTGCACGCGTATGGACATGCGTACTTGTTGTGATTTGTGTCGTTCCTGTACAATTTACTGTGACCACTCGGCCGTGTCCATAGTCGTGCAGATCCCTGAGGCAGGCGGCCCTGGTGACACCGGCGTGACGACAGGCGGCGGACTACCCGTCTGGAGCTGACCGACCACTGTCCCAGAGCCCCAGATGTCACCGGGACTCCTTGCTGTGTCTTCTACGTCTTGCAGGCGCCTTTCGGCGGACTGGGCATGAGGCACATTTGCATGTTTTTGCATTGTATACTCGCCGTCAGTCGATGGATGCATGCATGTGACCAGTCGTTGCGTGCGTCTTTTGATTCTGCACGTCTAGGTTCAGACGGCATAGGATTCTGACATGTGTGCGCAGAGTTACGGCCAAAACAGTGGTTTTGGGCCGGTTTTAGGACAGCTCTTGGACTGCCGCGTGCGACACCCGCCGTGCGCCGTGGCAGGTATTTATGCCCTGGACCTGTCAGTTGTCATTTCTCTCTGTATATGCTATATTGAAGCATTCTGACACTTGGACTTGTGTCTCCTAGCCAAACCCTTGCCGTTGTGTGTACGACCTGTGATTATCGTCACCGTCTGACTAGGCACTGACGCCCGGTCAGCGGCCGTGTTGCTAGGAAGCTTCTACGCACTTTCTCTTGGTATCAGAGCAGTGAGACAGTTCTCACTGAGCTGCGCAGCAGAGACGCAGCAGAGCAGCAGCAGTGAGAGTCACCGCTGTTGCAGTTCTTCTGGGACCCGTTGGAGACGGCCGGTCGCCGTCCGCGTACTCCACCCACCACGTGAGATCGTAGCTGCTGAGGCAGCAGCAGCACCGCGTACCGCCACACAGAGGCGTGGGGCGGCTGCGGTGCGTGCAGCCGCCACTCCCCCCCACAGCCGCAGCAGCAGAGCAGCAGCAGCAGAGGCGGCGGCGGCAGCCGCGCAGCAGCAGCAGCGCAGCAGCAGCGGCCGCCACAACAGCGTGGCGGCAGCGGCGGCAGCAGCAGTGCAGCAGCGGCGTCGGCAGCGGCAGCGCAGCAGCGGCAGCGGCACAGAAGCAGCAGCGGCAGTCGCGGCGGCAGCAGCAGCGCAGCAGTGGCAGCAGCAGCAGGGCGCGGCGGCGGCAGCCAGCAGCAGCGCGCCGCGGCGGCAGCCAGCAGTAGCTGCAGCGCGCAACAGCAGCGCCGCGCGCAGCAGCGGCCGCCGCGCGCAGCAGCAGCAGCAGCAGCACAGCCGCCGCTGCAACCGCTGCACGCGCAGCTACGCAGCTGCTGCTGCAGTTGACAACACAGCTGCAGCAGCAGCTGGGCGGAAGCTGCTTCGCAGCTTCCGCGGAGCTGCCGCGCGCCACCGCGCGGCGGCAAAACCGTGACAAGAAAAAAAAAAAGGGGGAAAGGGAGGGTACGAGCTGACGTCAGCATTGTTGGTTGCTGACATCATCAGGTCGTGCTGACATCAGCAACCACTTGCTGACGTCAGCATAACACTTAGCCAAATTTTCAACCGAAAAGTCAACTGTTGCCAGCGTTTCAACTCCTCGAGAAACGCAGTCGGTTTTGAAATCCGGCAAAGTTGCCCTGTCATCCCATAGTGAGCGGCGACATGAGGTCGCCCGACGACAAGGACAAGGGACCAGGTGATCCCTCCTCCTCTTCTTCAGGGGTATTGAGCCCTCGCTTGCAGGCCATTGAGGACCTGCGCAGTCAGCAGGAGGAGATGCGTCGTCTGCTGCGAGAGCAGACTGACGCGATCCGCACGCTGACTGAGCTCCTGCGCGCTCAGTCCACGGCTCCTCCGCGGATCTCCGAGGGAGCTGCCGGCGTTGCGGCCTACACCCAGCACTCGGCTCAGGCGCCCGTGACAGGCGCCCCGCCTGCTTCACCTCCTGGCGTGGTTTCCCCACCACCTGCGGACCTCCTTGATGACGAGCCATTCATGCCAGGCTTCGAGGATGACTCCCAGGAGCGGGAGATTCGCCTTCTACAGAGCGCCTCCGTCAGCTGCAGACGGGTATCCGACCTCCACCCGTGTCCCCGATACGACCGTCACCTGACTTCCCCAGTGGCCACCCTCTACCAGGAGTTTTTCCCGCCACTCGCCCTCCTCAGCCTGCGGCTGCTCTCCCCACGGAGAGGCAGCCGAAGGACTTTGAGGAACCACCTCCACGGTACATCAGCGAGGACGGATTTGACTGCTGGGAGATCCTGTTTCAGGTGTGGGCTAATTCTGAGGGAGTGTGGCCTTACTACCACAGCCCATACCAGTCTACAGATCCAGCACAGGTGCTGACAGCAGCCCGAGCCATGCGAGGACTTCTCTACGCCATGCCACGCGAGACTGTTGTTGACTTCCGCCCCTTCCTCGGCGAGGCTGGCACAGGCACCGGAGCTGATCCTCGTGCAGGCTGGGATCTGGCGTTGTCCCTCCTGGCCGCAGAGACGCACGCCACCCGTGCGTCACACATTCGTGCCTTCCACTCCCTCCGTCAGGGACCAGCGGAGCCTGCAGCGGACCACTGGCGACGCGTCATGCGTATCTACACGCGCCTGGGGACCTCAAGGGGCACATAGCTGTGGGCGCTTCGGACGATCATGCTCGGAGTTCGCTTGGAGTACACCGACATATTCACACGGTATAGCGACGCTGCTCTCGAGCCTTTCTCAGCCACCCTGCAGCTGCTCCCGTGGGCCCATCAGCTTTTCCTCCAGGTGACGTCGGCCCGCGAGGCAGCAGTAGCACATCAGGAGACTTCCCTCGCTGCCGCAGTCCTCGCCTCACCACCGTCTTCCCTCCTGCAGTCACCCTCACCTTCTTCCATCACGACCTTATCTTCCTCCTCCTCTTCGACCCTGTCTACGCCCACGCAGACGCAGGGCGTTGCAGCAGCTGCCCAGGGGAAGAAGAAGAATATGAAGCGCGGATCGGGTCAGCAGCAGTCTTCATCCAGTAGCAGTGGCCGTTCCGTGCACTGCTACAACTGTGGAGGTGCCCATCGCTACACCGAGTGCCAGCAGCCCCTCGACTGGGAGCGCATCACTCGCGGACTTCAGGCTGCCCATGCTGCCCGCACTGCGTCCGGGACGTCGACCGCACACTCCTCTGGACGCGCGGCGACTACGACCGCAGCTGTTCCTGCATCCTCACCGGCGAGCAGCAGTGATCCAGACCCACGTGACCGCACCATCGCCGAGCTTCGTCATCTTCTGGCACTTCGCTTTTAGGGAGGTACGAGTGTGTCGTCATCGTCAAGTGGGTCAGAGACTGCTTGTTCGTCCGTCCTCGTGACTCGTGATGACACGTGTGGGGGAGCACAGTCCGCATGTGATGATGATGGGCCTGACTGCATTGACTGGATTCATGAGTGTCACCTTCGTGATGTACGTCGTTCCTTCTCACTGACGGCTCAGCGTCCCTCTGATGCCGAGTGTTCTATCGCTCGTTGTACAGTGACGTCCACCAGTCGTAACTCCGGTGGCACTTGGATCATCGATTCCGGTGCCACCCACCACATGACGTGTCGTCGTAGTTACTTTGTGGTACTTGGTCCCGTCACGACTGTCCGTTCCGTTTGTACAGGTTCTGGTCAGTCCTTACCGGTTCACGGTGTTGGGGTTGTATGCTTTGATGGTCCATCTGGCCCCCTGTATCTCTCTGACGTGCTGTTTGTGCCTGATCTTGAGCTCAGTCTGCTGTCTGTGCGTGCCTGCACTCTGATGGGTGTCTCCGTTGAGCATACCGCTGATTCAGCGATTGTGACTGCTCTTGACACCCGTAGCATTGTCCTGCGTGCTCCAGTCGTAGATGACCTGTACCGCATTGCTCGACCCTCCTCCCCTTGCTCTCCCTCCTCCTCTCGTCACGTTTTTGTCACAGGTGTTCTATCCCCGGAACACCAGCGGTTGCTTCATCGACGTCTGTGTCATGTGGGCTCCGACACTGTGTCGAAGCTCATCCGGACACAGCCCGCTCTTGGTCTTGACGTGGCTTCTTTCGAGAAGCCACCAAAGACCGACTGTCTTTTTTGCGCTCAGGGTAAGATTCACCGGTGCACTTACCCTGATTCGCGTTCCCGAGCGCTGAGGCCCCTCGAGTTGGTCCACTCGGATTTGCTGGGTCCTCTTCCAGTCGAGTCACTGTCCGAGAGGGACCGGTATGTTCTGACGCTGACTGATGACTTCACCCGGATGCGGTGGGTCTACAGTCTGCGTCAGAAGAGCGACGCCGCCCTTGCGGTTCGGCTCTTGCTCGTGATGGCTGAGCGTCAGTCTCGCCACACGGTACATACTTTTCGCTCGGATCGCAACGGCGAGTTCCTCGGCGAGATGGACTCATTCTTTGCTGAGCACGGCATTTTTCACCAGGTCTCCGCTCCTGCTACCCCACAGCAGAACGGTGTATTTGAGTGCTGGAACCGCACCATGGAGGATGCGGTCCGTGCCATGCGGTCTGAGTGCGGTCTCCCAGAGTCCTTCGCTTTCGAGGGCTTCGCCTACATGACTTGGGTCTGGAACCGCCTCCCGCATGGTCCGCTTCCGGATCATGTTACACGGTACGAGCTCTGGTTTTGCCACCGTGCCAATCTTCGTCTCGCACGCGTCTGGGGATCCCTGGCCTCCGTATGGTACACCGAGGACCAGCAGGGGTCCCAGGTCTCCCCTCGGGGTCGCTTGTGTGCCTTCATCGGCATCTCCCCGCGGTCGAAGGCCTGGCGTTTTTGGGACCCCACTCGCCGTCGTGTCATTGAGTCTCGTGACGCGCTGTTTTTTGAGTCACTCACATACCGTGATCTGACTTCGATCACAGCGCTCTCTGCAGCTCATGTTCCTTCCTGTGAGGGTCCTCGGCAGATGGGGGAGACCTCTTCGCCACCGACCATTCCTCGCCATGCTGATGTGTCCGCTCGAGTCCCTTTTCGATCTCCAGCACTTGATGATCCGGCTATCATTGCCGTTGGTCCAGAGATCCCGCCTGTCCAGCCTGCTTCGCACCCCACAGAGACTGCTGCTCCCACGCCCCCTCCTGCATCACCCACTGTGTCCACTGGCACCCCCGTTCCGGCGTCTGACCCAGCCCAGCCCACTCCTGTCTCTACGTCGGCTGACACTCCGGTCTCAGTGTCCGGGCCAGCCTTGCCCGCTGTCATCCCGAGCTCAGTGTCCCCCACACACGCATCTCCGCGCACGGCGTCTCCGACTGCCTCGTCTCAGCCCTCACCAGCTGTAGTTGCACCTGTCCCTGTGGTCGTACCTGTTCCTGCGCCTGAGATGCGCCCCTCGACCTCCGGTTACTCTGGTGAGCCCGGTGGTCGCCTTCGACCACTGGATTCCGGAGCTCAGCGAGCGCCGGGTTCCGGACCCAGACGTTCCTCTCGCAGCATCGCGAGGGGTGATCCCGACACAAAGGCCTTAGGCCTGAGTGTCCGCACTGAGCTTTCAGAGGTACACCCAGCGTGCCCCATAGGGCACGACCTGGTCACCCGCGAGTTCCATGTCGCCTGTGATGCAGCAGCTGATCTCGTGGCCGTCAGGCCAGACACTGAAGCGTGTGCACTTGCCACGCACAGTTCCCCCTCTATGGCACCGGACCCGGGCACATTGAGGGAGGCTTTCTCATCGCAGGATGCTGATGCCTGGCAAGCTGCTTGCGAGGATGAGCTTCGCGCTATCCGAGAGCACGGAGTCTACGAGCTGGTAGACCTTCCCCCTGGGAGGAAGGCAATTCAGGTCAAATGGGTCTTTCGCAAGAAAGTGAAGCCGGATGGCTCACTGGAACGCTACAAGGCTCGTTTGGTCGTCATTGGGTTCTCTCAGATTGAGGGAGTTGATTACACTGACACCTTTGCCCCTGTTGCCCGCATGACCTCAGCTCGAGCTCTGTTCGGTGTAGTAGCTCAGCATGACTGGGAACTACACCAGATGGATGTGAACAACGTGTTCCTCCATGGCTCTTTGGATGAGGAGATCTACGTGGCTCAGCCACCAGGCTTTGAGGACGGTGACAAGGTCTGGCACTTGTGCAAGTCCTTGTACGGCCTCAAGCAGTCTCCACGGTGTTGGAACCGGGAGATCACTGGCACCTTGACTCGCGCAGGATACGTACAGAG
>SZWC01009448.1:76003-89670 GCA_023375785.1 Penium margaritaceum
TCAACCTCCTCGCTCAGTTCTCGCAGGCTCCACGTGCAAGAGCTCTTCACGCGGCTGTGCGAGTGGTATGGTACGTGGTCTCCACGCCGTACCTTGGACTCTGCTTTCGTCGGCAGTGTTCGGTGGTCCTTGACGGCTACACTGACAGTGACTGGGCTCGGAGTCCTGACGGGCGCAGTCGCACTGGTTACGTGTTTCTGCTCGGTGGTACCGCTTTGTCTTGGCAAAGCGGGAAGCAGGGCTGCATCGCACGTAGCTCGTCGGAGGCAGAGTATGTGGCTTTGGGGGCAGGGGCTGCTGAGGCAGTTTGGCTGCAGCGCTTGTTTCTTGAGCTTGGACAGTCATTACCCGCCATTGTGCTGCGTTGCGACAACCAGAGTGCTCTCGCCATTGCGAAGAGCTCTGGTGTTTTTCATGCTCGCACAAAGCACATTGCGGTTGAGCATCACTTCGTTCGGGATCTGGTGGAGCGACGCGTGATCTCCATCATGTGGGTTGGCACTGACTTGCAGCGAGCTGATTTCTTGACGAAGGCACTTGCCCGCGGAAAGTTCCAGGTGGCCATTCGTTTTGTTGGGCTTCACCCCGTGCGTGACAGTGGTTGAGTGTGGGATGCACGTTGCCGTCTCATCTGTCTGTGTCACTCACTATGTGGTTGTACCAGTGCTGCACGTGTATGGACATGCGTACCATCGGGTCATGGGGGAGTGTTGTGATTTGTGCCGTTCCTATGCAGTTTACTGTGACCACTCGGCCGTGTCCATAGTCGTGCAGATCCCTGAGGCAGGCGGCCCTGGTGACATCGGCGTGACTACAGGCGGTGGATTACCCGTGTGGAGCTGACCGACCACTGTCCCAGAGCCCCAGATGTCACCGGGACTCCTTGCTGTGTCTTCTACGTCTTGCAGGCGCCTTTCGACGGACTGGGCATGAGGCCCATTTGCATGTTTTTGCATTGTATACTCGCTGTCAGTCGATGGATGCATGCATGTGACCAGTCGTTGCGTGCGTCTTTTGATTCTGCACGTCTAGGTTCAGACGGCATAGGATTCTGACATGTGTGCGCAGAGTTACGACCAAAACAGTGGTTTTGGGCCGGTTTTAGGACAGCTCTTGGACTGTCGCGTGCGACACCCGCCGTGCGCCGCGGCAGGTATTCATGCCCTGGACCTGTCAGTTGTCATTTGTCTCTGCATATGCTATATTGAAGCATTCTGACACTTGGACTTGTGTCTCCTAGCCAAACCCTTGCCGTTGTGTGTACGACCTGTGATTGTCGTCACCGTATGACTAGGCACTGACGCCCAGTCAGCGGCCGTGTTGCTAGGAAGCTTCTACGCACTTTCTCTGGGGGAGACAGGGAGACAGAGAGCACGGAGCTTCGCCCCGTGCATGACAGTGGTTGAGTGTGGGATGTACGTTGGCGTCTCATCTGTCTGTGTCACCCACTATGTGGTTGTACCAGTGCTGCACGCGTATGGACATGCGTATCATCGGGTCATGGGGGAGTGTTGTGCTTTGTGCCGTTCCTGTACAGTTTACTGTGACCACTCGGCCGTGTCCATACTCGTGCAGATCCCTAAGGCAGGCGGCCCTGGTGACACCGGCGCGACGACAGGCGGCGGACTACCCGCTTGGAGCTGACCGACCACTGTTCCAGGGCCCCAGATGTCACCGGGACTCCTTGCTGTGCCTTCTACGTCTTGCAGGCGCCTTTCGGCGGACTGGCCATGAGGCCCATTTGCATGTTTTTGCATTATATACTCACTGTCAGTCGATGGATGCATGCATGTGACCAGTCGCTGCGTCCGTCTTTTGATTCTGCACGTCTAGGTTCAGACGGCGTAGGATTCTGACATGTGTGCGCAGAGTTACGGCCAAAACAGTGGTTTTGGGCCGGTTTTAGGACAGCTCTTGGACTGCCGCGTGCTGTTGGTTATTGTCACGAACACACGCAAGTGCCCTCTTGTCTCCATTCACACACACATCTCACCACTGCAGGTGATTAATCTGGATTAAGGCTACATGGTGCAAGACTGTGGTGCAGCATGAAGAACACAGAGGATGTGCCTCCCTCAAGCTGCCAAGTTGTGGCTTCAGCACCAGTCTTGTCGCATGCCTTAGTTTAGTAATGCACTCATACTAAAAGGGGATACAACTTGTGGGAATGCATGCCTGTTAGTTGATTGCATGCTTGCATGTTCCTAGAGTGGTGAACCGGGTTGCTGATCCCTTGGGACCACACGTCCGGCTTGTGCCGAAGTGTGAGAAACCGCCTGGAGCTCGTTCGCTCCAGGGTCGGGTTCGATCCCTGGGTGGCGTCCGGGCCCCACGACGATAGCCTCGCGTGGGTGGCCCGGTCAACTGGCTCTCACCACCTCGCTCACACTCACTCTCGCTAATCTAGCTGTGACTCTATTTTTCTAAGTCGTGAGCGTTCCCCGATCCATGGCGTATTCTGTTGCTTGTCATCTACTTCCTTGCTAGCACAGCAACTGCGCCTACCTACTGGTATCAGAGTAGGAGGGCTGTCCCTCCCGCCGCGACGTCCTGGGACCTCATGAACCTCATGCGCTAAGCGCCTGGTGATTCCCCATAAGCCACAGTGCGAGACAGCGGCGGCCTAAGCAGCAGCAGCAGCAGCGGCGGTCATTCTGTACAGCCGCTTGCATAACACTCGTGCATCTCAGCACGAGGTCTGGGCAGCTTAGGCAGCAACAACAGGTGCCACTCTGAGCAGCTTCTCATATCGAGCGACGGGCAACCCCGCTCAAGCCACTGCATAGGGCCGTGGCGGACCAAGCAACAGCAGCAGCAGCGTAAGTGACGGTCTAACGTCACACTGGCAGATCTGAGAGCGAGATCGCAGCAGCTTGGACATCAGCAGCGGCCGCCACTCTGGGCAGCCGCTGTCATCAACCGACTGGTGATTCCGAGGCTTGGGCCATGGCGAACCAAGCAACAGCAGCAGCAGCATAGGTGACAATCTAATGTCACACTCACAGATCTGAGTGCGAGACCGCAGCAGCTTGGACATCAGCAGCGGCCGCCACTCTGGGCAGCCACTGTCATCAACCGACTGGTGATTCCGAGGCGTGGGCCATGGCGGACCAAGCAACAACAGCAGCAGCGTAGGTGTCGGTCTAGACCGCCGCAGCTTGGACAGCAGCAGCAGCCGCTACTCTGGGGAGCCGCTGGCGTCGACGGACGGGGAACCCTAACCTGCCACAACATAAGGCCGTAGCGACCCAAGCAACAGCAGCAGCGGTCATGCCTTGCAGCCGCTTGGGCTCAGCCGCTTAGCCGCTTGGCACGAGAAGCAACTTAGGTAGCAGCCTGGGCAGCCGCAGCAGCCGCCACTCTGTGCAACTGCTGCTCTCACAGCCGTGATCTCAGCCCCAATCCTGCAGAGGTGGCAGTCTGGGCAGCCGCAGCATCCGCCGCTCTGTGCAACCGCTGCTCTCACAGCCGTGACCTTAGCCCCAACCCTGCAGCCAGACTTGAACCCAGCGTGCTCTCAGCCACCGCGGGCTGCCCCGAGGCAGCCCATCAATCTGTACACTGGCGTCTCCACCTGAGATCGAGCCAGCACCTCCGTCGTCAACAGTGGCTCAGGACGGTGCAAACACTGACGAGGAGCTTGCATACTACGAGGAGAGAGGGGAGAGAGAGGTGTGGTCGAGGGTGCGTCGCAGCAGTCCGGGGTATCATCCCGGTGAAGACTACGNAGAAGCAACTTAGGTAGCAGCCTGGGCAGCCGCAGCAGCCGCCACTCTGTGCAACTGCTGCTCTCACAGCCGTGATCTCAGCCCCAATCCTGCAGAGGTGGCAGTCTGGGTAGCCGCAGCATCCGCCGCTCTGTGCAACCGCTGCTCTCACAGCCGTGACCTTAGCCCCAACCCTGCAGCCAGACTTGAACCCAGCGTGCTCTCAGCCACCGCGGGCTGCCCCGAGGCAGCCCATCAATCTGTACACTGGCGTCTCCACCTGAGATCGAGCCAGCACCTCCGTCGTCAACAGTGGCTCAGGACGGTGCAAACACTGACGAGGAGCTTGCATACTACGAGGAGAGAGGGGAGAGAGAGGTGTGGTCGAGGGTGCGTCGCAGCAGTCCGGGGTCTCATCCCGGTGAAGACTACGATCCCGCTGATCACTACGCATGGGCGGACGCGAGGGACTACGCAACGCGCTGTCAATCAGCCGACGACGACACGCCAACGTCGCTGAACCATTCGGCAACAGCACCACAAAACAGCCACCGACCTCTTCACTCTCTGGTAAGACCACCCATTTCCCATAGGATGCGACCGCAACACCGCCGTTCTGTTCCTCGTGGTGCAACTCCACCTGCTGCAGCGGCAGCATCTGAGGCCTCCGCTCCGCGTCGTGCTGCATCCCCAACCACATCTGCTGCAGAGCCCATTCCGTCCCTTGACATTCTCTCAGCATTGCTGGCTATCCTTTCGTCCAGCGCTGCCGTTGCCACTACCCCAGCAGCCACAGCACTCTCCAATGCACTTGGCTCTGCTGACATCTCCACAACACAGGCAGTCTCTCTGTCATCCACATCATCATCAGTCACTCGGCATCTACAACTTTTGATTTTGATCGCTGCTGTCGTCGTCGCTCTGTCAGGTGCAGCTCTGACAGGTGTAGCCTGCTTCGTCGTCACCACATCGTCCTTTGTCGCAGCCGTCTCCTCCTCAGCTGCTGCAGCACTGCCACCACTGTTCTCTCTGCACCGCAGTGCGTGGTGAGCCTGCCTTTCTTGTACCTCCGCACTCTTTGCCTTCCCTGTGTTGGCGTGTTCGTGCGTTCAGGTTGTTGCCTTGCAGCGCACTTTCAACACCGATCTTTTACTTCCCACGCCCACTCGGGCAAGGGAAACTCTGCCGAAATTCTTTCGGCAGCGTCACGTCGCTGGCACAATGCCAGTTGACGATGACCAATACACAGCGCTGCAGGCTGAGCTTCAGCGTGAGCGCACTGCATTACAGGCAACTCTCAGTGCTCAGCGGGCTGCTGAGGAAAAACTTAAGGCTGAGCAGGCTGATCAAGAGACATTCGCCGACCACATTGCTGACTTGGTTCTGAATCGCCTGCAGCCAACACTGCGCAGCACTCAGTCCGCTAGCATTGCTGCCGCTTTTTCCACTTCTCCCGCTTCCGCTTCCACTGCCGCTGGCACATCTACCTCTGATCCACTTGCAGTCGCTGCAGCTGCTGGCGCTGCTGCAGCCAAAGCGCTTGCCTCAACAGTGCAACGCAAGCCTGACTTTGATTCCACTCCACCTCACTTCACACCCAGTCTCACCTTTCACTCTTGGGAGGTTCGTTTTAGTGCCTGGGCGCAAGGAAAACAACTCTGGGAATACTACCATGCACCAAATCCCTCTGTTGTCCCACCTTTTGTGCCTGTCGATTCTGAGTCAGCGCGAGCAGTCCGAGCCCTCATTCGCGCTGGACCAGATGATCTCACTGATGAGATTGGATCATACAATGCTGACACTGCACGCCGCACTCCCGTTGACCCGGTCGGGGCTTATGCCCTGATCAAGCGGCGCACGACAGTCACTGGTCACGCGGCACAGAGCGTCCTCACCGTCCAGTTCAACACGCTCTCCATGCGTGCTGACGAGACTGCTGACGCCTACTGGGCTCNCGCCTGCTGCGTGACCTCGGCAAAGCCGCCCCAGGCCAACTCCCCGCTGTCCTCTCCATCGTCAACGGTCTCATCCCTGAACTCAGCGACATCTTTCGCGAAGTGAAGGCCACAGAGTTGGAGCGTCTGGCGGCAATGCCTGTTCCCGCTGACGCACCCCCTGGGATTGGGGCTTTGTGGGAGTTTACCTCCCAGCGCCTCACTGACTGGTGGAGCTCCTTGCAGAACAAACGCATCCACCGTGCAGCTGTTGCAGCAGCGACCACCGCACTTCCCTCCTCCTCTACCTCATCAGCCTCCAGCTTATCCTCTGTCTCCACCTTTACTACCACCGCCACTCCCCTTGCTTCCCAAGGAAGTGGGCGTGGTGGAGGCGGCAACAAAGGTAAAGGCAGAGGAGGTGGCTCTGGCGGTGGAGGACAGGGGAAAGGGGGAAAAGGCCGCGGTTCTGATAGCACAGCATCTCACTCCTCCTCCTCCAGCATTGTCACTTGCTGGAACTGTGGCGCCGCTGGTCATGCAGCGCCCAAGTGCCCTGAACCACCAGATGATGCACGCCTGGCCTCAGCCATGCGTGCAAACTGGGCACGCTCTTCAGGGTCAGGTGGAGGCTCTGCCCGCTCCTCCACCTCCGCGGGGTCCAGTCGTAGCTCCACGCACACGTCTTCACCATCCCCTGCAGCAGCTGCCTACAGCACTGTCCTCTCTGCACCTTCTCCACCTACACCCTGGGGTTGGCCCCCAGGATTTGGAGGTCCTGTCTACTTCGGGCCTCCTTCCGGCTTCTACTCACCTCCACCATGGGCGTCCCGCACTCCTGGTCCCCAGCCACATACCTCCACCGCACTCATCACCGGACCCCCTGAGGACGAGCGCCAGTTGGACTCTGCGCTCTCTCACGCCATCCACCAGCGTCACCTCCGTGATCAGGGAGGTGAGAGTGTACGTTCAGTCGAGGAGGACCTTGCGTGTGCTGTTGACTTGTCTCTTCGTGGACCCCCCTCCGGTCATGTTCAGGGGTGTCCCCCAGATGATGTCCCATGGATTGAGGATTGGCAGTCGTACAGTCTCCCTTGTTGCCTTGCTGCTTGTGGCCAGCGTCTCTTTCCACGTTCTGCCATCGCTGCTGTGAGTCGTGACCCTGCGTCTGTCCGTATGACGGGTGGCTTCTGGATCCTTGATTCAGGAGCCACCCACCATATGACTTCCTGTCGTTCAGCGTTTGTGTCGTTGGGTCCTGTTGGTTCTGTTCGCTTTGTGCGCACTGGCTCTGGCCACCTTCTCCCTGTACAGGGGGTCGGTGTCGTCCGCTTCGTTGGCCCTGGGGGGGAGCTCTTCCTCCCTGACGTTCTCTATGTGCCTGCTCTTGAGCTCAGTCTGCTGTCTGTTACGACTCTCGACGACCAGGGCATGGACTTCTCATCCAGCCGTGGTGTTGCCTCTGTCATGCATCGCAGCACTGGTCGTGTCTTACTGCGAGGCACTCGCTGTGACCGTCTGTTCCGCGTACCCTCGTTTGCACCTCATCCCTCCACGACTGCTCTTGTTCATGTGGCCCGTTCCCTCACTCCTGCACATGCACAGTTGCTCCATCGTCGTCTCTGTCACATTCACACTGCTGCCATTGACAGTCTGCTTCGGGACATGCCTGCAAATGGCCTTGATGCCGACACGTTCCCTGCACCCTGCCCCACTGACTGTCTCGACTGTGCTCAAGGCAAAATGCATCGCTCCCCATTCTCCACTTCTGAGTCTCGCACGTCTCACCCACTTGATCTCCTACACGCTGATGTCATGGGACCCCTTGCCCATGACGCCCTTGNGCCGGCTCAAAGTCTTTCGCTGTGACCGCGGGGGCGAGTTCATGGGTCCCACCGCTCGCTTCCTCACCTCTCGTGGGGTGTGTATGGAGCCCTCGGCACCTTACACACCCCAGCAGAACGGTGTCTCGGAACGCTGGAATCGCACCCTCGCTGATGGAGTTCGTACTCTCCTCAGCGAGTCCTCACTCTCGTCCGTCTTTTCATTCGAGGCCATGTGCTACATGACCTGGGTATGGAACCGTGTTCCCCACGGTCCCCTTCCCCGCCACATCACCCCCTTTGAGCGCTGGTATGGCCGCCGTGCTGACCTTCGCCTGGCTCGTGTCTGGGGCTGTGTGGCTGCTGTCTGGTTGCCGGAGGACTCTCGTGATGGCAAGCTGAGTCCTCGTGCGCGCCTCTGCACGTTTCTTGGCGTCTCTGCCATGTCTAAGGCGTGGCGTTTCTGGGACCCCGACCGTTCCCGTGTCATCGAGTCGCGTGACGCTCTCTTCTTTGAGGATGTCTTTCCCCGTGACCTGTCCCATGTCCCACCTCCGTCGTCTCTCTCCTCGCTTTGTCGGCTTGGGGGGGATGGGTCTCTTCCAGCCTCCGATCTCCGTGCATTCACGTCTTCTCCTCAGACAGCGTCCCCTGTTGTCACTCCTCCGGACAGTGACGAGGACTCAGTCTCCTCCGGGTCAGAGGCCTCAGCCCCCTCCCCGGAGTCCGAGTCACCCTGGTCCTCAGCCGGCAGTCCTGTGCCCTTGTCGTCTACCGCCATCCCCGAGTCCTCACACTCGGCACCCACTCCCGCACAGTCCACTGCTCGCTCCACTTCCACCTCATCCCCGGGCCCTGCAGTTTCTCCGGTGCTTGACACCACTGCAGGCAGTGAGCCTCAGGCTCGGCCCCCTTGCCCAGAGCCTTATACTCGTGGGGGGAGACTTCGTGCTCTTCCCTCCTCTCAGCCCTCCTCCTCTAGGGCGCCTACTGAGGCTCTCCTGGCAGGCTCATCCACTGCCTCTCAGCGAGCCACTCGCTCTAGAGCCACACCCTCCACAGCTGGTCCGTCAGCGCGCCCCACCGGCCTTGACGCACTGGGCCTATCTGTAAGTGTCGTGCACCCAAACTCTGCAGTTGGCTATGCTCTTGTAGCCCACGAGTTTCACAATGCTCTTGGGTCTTCCGTCGCTGGTTATGTCGTCGCATGCTTTGCGGCCGCTGGCCTCCCTGCTCTCCCTCCTGAGCCCACCACTGTCCAGTAGGCTCGTGAGGCAGCAGACGCTGACCTCTGGGAGAAGGCCATGCAGGAGGAGCTCACAGCCCTCCAAGATCATGGATTCTTCGAACTGGTGGATCTGCCTGCAGGTCGCAAGGCAGTCTCCGCCCGATGGGTCCTTCGGCGCAAGCTGAAGCCCGATGGAACTGTCGACCGGTACAAGGCACGTCTCACAGCAAAGGAATTCTCCCAGATCCCCGGCGTTGACTTTGATGAGACCTTTGCTCCGGTCGGGAGATACACCACGGCTCGAGCACTCTTAAGTCTCGTCGCCCAGCACGACTGGGAACTGGAGCAGATGGATGTCAACAACGCCTTCCTGCACGGGAAGCTCGATGAGGAGATCTACATGATCCAGCTCCCTGGCTTCACTGATGGCAAAAGCAAGGTCTGGAGACTGCGCAAGGCCCTCTACGGGCTCAAGCAGTCTCCGCGATGCTGGAACATGGAGATCTCCTCGACTCTCGAGCGGGGAGGCTACCGTCGCAGCACGGTCGATCCAGCACTCTTCTTGAGCGATCCCTCAGAGCCGTTCGTTGCAGTGTTGGTCTATGTTGATGACCTGCTCATTGCCTCGCCCAGCCCGGCAGCTGTCCAGTCAGTGAAGGGTCTGCTGCAGTCTGTGTACAAGATGAAGGACCTAGGTCCTGCACGCGTGTTTTTGGGGATGGAGCTTGAGCGTGATCGTCAGTGTCGCACCCTGCACGTGCACCAATCCGCGTACATCCGCACGCTGGGGGAGCGGTTCGCTCCCCTGCTCGCAGACGTTCCCACCGCGTCCACACCAATGACTCCAACAGGTCAGCGTCTGCTGAAGTCGTTGGACACAGCACAGCTGGGCGAGCCAGTCGATGTCACCGACTACCTTAGTGTTGTCGGCTCCCTCATGTATCTCGCCACCACCACTAGGGCAGATGTGGCCTTTGCGGTCAACTTCCTTGCCCAGTTCTCGCAGCAGCCTCGGCAGAAGCATCTCGAGGTCGCACTGCGCGTCGTCCGCTACGCGTTGTCCACTGCACGCGTAGGACTCTGCTACCGTGCTCAGCCCTCTGTAGTCGTTGACGGCTACACAGACAGCGACTGGGCACATGACACAGATGCTCGCAGCCGCACTGGTTACATCTTTCTCGTCGGGGGGACTGCAGTCTCCTGGAAGAGTGGAAAACAGGGTTGTGTTGCNTCGGCTCCCTCATGTATCTCGCCACCACCACTAGGGCAGATGTGGCCTTTGCGGTCAACTTCCTTGCCCAGTTCTCGCAGCAGCCTCGGCAGAAGCATCTCGAGGCCGCACTGCGCGTCGTCCGCTACGCGTTGTCCACTGCACGCGTAGGACTCTGCTACCGTGCTCAGCCCTCTGTAGTCGTTGACGGCTACACAGACAGCGACTGGGCACATGACACAGATGCTCGCAGCCGCACTGGTTACATCTTTCTCGTCGGGGGGACTGCAGTCTCCTGGAAGAGTGGAAAACAGGGTTGTGTTGCGAGGAGCTCAAGTGAGGCAGAGTATGTGGCACTGGGTGCAGGTACGTGTGAGAGTGTGTGGTTGTCCCGCTTGTTGCAGCAGTTGCGTGTTCCCATTCATTGCATCACCCTGCGCTGTGACAACCAGAGTGCGAAGGCAATCGCTGAGCACGATGGCATGCATCACTCTCGCACTAAGTACATCAACATTGAGCATCACTTTGTACGCGAGCGCATTGCTACTGGTGAAGTTCAGGTCGTCTGGGTCGACACTCGTCAACAGCGTGCAGACTTTCTCACCAAAGCGCTCAGCAGTGGAATGTTCAAAGCGGCCGTGCATGCTGTTAGCTTGCTGCGCTCTCGTGATGCCGTTAGTTGATGTGATCCCTGTGCTGTCTACCTCGTTCCATGTTTTGTGTGTGTGAGGCATGTTCGCCTGTGGGTCATGGGGGAGTGTTGGTTATTGTCACGAACACACGCAAGTGCCCTCTTGTCTCCATTCACACACACATCTCACCACTGCAGGTGATTAATCTGGATTAAGGCTACATGGTGCAAGACTGTGGTGCAGCATGAAGAACACAGAGGATGTGCCTCCCTCAAGCTGCCAAGTTGTGGCTTCAGCACCAGTCTTGTCGCATGCCTTAGTTTAGTAATGCACTCATACTAAAAGGGGATACAACTTGTGGGAATGCATGCCTGTTAGTTGATTGCATGCTTGCATGTTCCTAGAGTGGTGAACCGGGTTGCTGATCCCTTGGNTGGTGGCCATTCGTTCTGTTGGGCTTCGCCCCGTGCGTGACAGTGGTTGAGTGTGGGATGTACGTTGGCGTCTCATCTGTCTGTGTCACTCACTATGTGGTTGTACCAGTGCTGCACGCGTATGGACATGCGTACCATCGGGTCATGGGGGAGTGTTGTGCTTTGTGCCGTTCCTGTACAGTTTACTGTGACCACTCGGCCGTGTCCATACTCGTGCAGATCCCTGAGGCAGGCGGCCCTGGTGACACCGGCGCGACGACAGGCGGCGGACTACCCGCCTGGAGCTGACCGACCACTGTTCCAGAGCCCCAGATGTCACCGGGACTCCTTGCTGTGCCTTCTACGTCTTGCAGGCGCCTTTCGGCGGACTGGGCATGAGGCCCATTTGCATGTTTTTGCATTGTATACTCGCTGTCAGTCGATGGATGCATGCATGTGACCAGTCGCTGTGTCCGTCTTTTGATTCTGCACGTCTAGGTTCATACGGCGTAGGATTCTGACATGTGTGCGCAGAGTTACGGCCAAAACAGTGGTTTTGGGCCGGTTTTAGGACAGCTCTTGGACTGCCGCGTGCGACACCCGCCGTGCGCCGCAGCAGGTATTTATGCCCTGGAACTGTCAGTTGTCATCTCCCTCTGCATATGCTATATTGAAGCATTCTGACACTGTGTCCTGTGTCTCCTAGCCAAACCCTTGCCGTTGTGTGTACGACGTGTGACTGTCGTCACCGTCCGACCAGGCACTGACGCCCGGTCAACGGCTGTGTTGCTAGGAAGCTTCTACGCACTTTCTCACACACACTGAGCTCTATGTCTTACCGTAGAGTCTGGATGTGTTTGGGGTATGTTGCATGTTTTCCCATGAGCCGAGACAAGGGCACTCTGCAGATTGTTATGATGCCTCGGGAGACCTGCATTTTGTGCTCTCGTGTTTTGTGCCATTTGTATCCCCCATACTTGGTTTGTGGTGCGGCGGGGATAGCAAGGCGTGGTGGGCTATTCATCAATCCCCCCTACACAACTTCTCTTCAAGGGTGGTTGCACTCTCTCCTTGATACTTCATTCAATAGCTCCAAACTTAGTAAAATCTTGGCACTCCATCTTCTCCCACTCATCACCAGATCTCATGTCTCTTTGAGCATGGGCCTACATGCCTTTGACTTGCCTCTGCAAACAGAGCATGTGACCTTTTGACTTACCCACTGACGCATGTACTGTGACAACCGGTTCTTGATCTTTGTACTCTGGAAAGCTGGACAAAGCTCTTTCGATAATGCGAGTCCCAGTCAGCTTTCAAAGTCCTGTCATTGAATCACCAGCATCAACCATTCAATTTCACCAGCCATGCTTACTATTGTGGACTAAGGCAAAATCTAGGCCAGGTGTGTGAGACTTCATGATGTGGTCGCCCAACAAGAGAAGGGGAGAACATTACAAGGTGAGCGTCTCAGAGGTGATTATCAGTGCGCTTCAGAAGTATCGTCTTTTTGGGAATCAGCGGGTCAGTGTAGCACCCCATGCACAGGGCCAGCTAACAAAAAACCATCACTGAACCTGAGCAAGGCTAAGCACCTCTAGGGCCTTCCAGTCCAGTCAAACAGACCTCGATAAAACCGGACGCTTTCCTAAGTCCCACGGACTGGACCTCGCCGAACACATCTCACCCCCTCAGGCAACTCTCGACCCTGCTGGGCTCCAGCCCGCGAGGGCTCCGCACTCGGAGCATCCGTGTGCCTCAACAGTAGTACATCACCCACAGCCAGCAAAACTGAAGAGCTCTCCCTCGCCAGCGGCTCACCAGCCCCTTGCCCTCCCGGGCCCCTCTCCAACTGGCTCCGGACGCAGCAGAACCCGAGCCTGTGCTCATCCTCGAGGCCGCCGCCAGCGTCCCACAGTTGCAGCAGTGCCAACCCGCGGCCTTCACCTCGCGCGCCCCTCGCTCACGACCACACGTCACGGATGTATCTGCCGCCGTTCACCATTGCGGCCAGGTGTGCCACCGCACCGCTCTCCCTCAGCCCCGGCTGCGCCTCCTGCACGATGGCGAGCAGCGCCGCGTGCACCCCCTTCGCCATCTCGGCTCCGTCGCTGCACCGCACCACAGATTCGTTGTGTTCCCAGTGCAAGTGAAGGTAAGAAAAAAAAGAAAGAGTTAGCCGAATTCAAGGGTTCTGGAAGGGGACAGAGGTTGGGTGGGAGGAGGGGGGGAGGCAGAGAGGAGACAGGGCAGATGGTGACAAGAAATCAAGGTCTAAGGTAGACAGGTCCACAGGTTCGAGCCTCCTCCAAGACTCTGGGAGACCGCAAAGCCCTCCCGGAGTCTCTCGAAACTACCTCTATGCACCGCAGGCCAAACCATGCCCAGCCGAGATTGTTGGTTTTCCGACATGTCTGGCATGGAATGTGTCAACATGTCTGGCATGGAACGTGGAAACATGTCTGGCATGGAATGTGCAACGATACACGCACCCTGTCTGAAGCGTGCGCACGCGCACGCTCTAGACAGTTCCATGTGCAAAGCAAGCTTGAAAAAGGTGAGGGATGAAAGGGAGGAGGGGGAGAGCAGGTCTCTCTCATTGCACATGCTGACACAGTTTCCATGGACCGTCGCCCTCATCGTCATATGTGCACAGCATGAAGCTGCTCCATGATTAGAGACCCTGCAACCAGCACAGCCATCCTGTACATCCACTCCCCCCC
>SZWC01009449.1:3543-33922 GCA_023375785.1 Penium margaritaceum
AGAAACACAGTGGTCAGAAACACAGTGGTCATAAGCACAATGGTCAGAAACACATTGGTCAGAAACACACTTGTCAGAAACATAGTGGTCGGAAACAGAGTGGTCAGAAACACACTGGTCAGAAACACAGTGGTCAGAAACACACTGGTCAGAAATACACTGGTCAGAAACCACTGGTCGGAAACAATGTGGTCAAAAACAAAGTGGTCAGAAACACACTGGTCAGAAACACAGTGGTCAGAAACACACTGGTCAGAAATACACTGGTCAGAAACCACTGGTCGGAAACAATGTGGTCAAAAACAAAGTGGTCAGACACACAGTGGTCAGAATCACAGTGGTCAGAAAAACACTGGTCAGAAACACAATGGTCAGAAACACATCAATCAGAAACACACTAGTCAGAAACACACTGGTCAGAAACACAGTGGTCAAAAACACACTGGTCAGAAACACACTGGACAGAAACACAGTGGTCATAAACACACTGGTCAGTAACACACTGGTGAGGAACACAGCGTTCAGAAACACACTGGTCATAAACACTGTGGTCAGAAACACAGTGGTCGGAAACACAATGGTCAGAAACATAGTGGCCAGAAACACACTGTTCAGAAACACACGGGTCAGAAACACAGTTGTCAGAAGCACTGCGGTCAGAAACACAGTGGTCAGAAACACTTTGGTCAGAAACACAGTGGTCAGAAACACACTGGTCAGAAATACAACGGTCGGAAACAGAGCGGTCAGAAACACAGTGGAAAGAAACACAGTGCTCACAAACATAGTGGTCAGGAACACATTGGTCAAAAACACAGTGTTCAGAAACACACTGGTCAGAAGCACAGTGGTCAGAAACACAGTCGTCAGAAACACAGTCGTCACAAACATAGTGGTCATACAAACAGTGGTCAGAAACACACTGGTCAGAAACACACTGGTCAGAAACACACTGGTCAGAAACACACTGGTCAGAAACACTGGCCAAAGTGTGACACTCTAGTGCCACATTGTTACACTCTAGTGCCAAAGTGTGATGCTATTGTGCCAAAGTGCGAATCTCTAGCGCCAAAGTGTGACGCTCTAGCGCCAAAGTGTGACGCTCTAGTGCCAAAGTGTGACACTCTACTTCCAGAGTGCGACACTCTATTGCAAGAGTGTGACGCTCTAGTGCCAAAGTGTGATCTAGTGCCAAAGTTTGAAACTCTAGTGCCAAAGTGTGAGGCTCTACTGCCAATGTGTGACGCTCAAGTGCCAAAGTGTGACGCTCTAGTACAAAAGTGTGAACGTCTAGTGCCACACTCTGACGCTCTAGTGCCAGAGTGTGAAGCGCCAGTGCCAAAGTGTGACGCTCTATTGCCAACGTGTGATGCTCTAGTGCCAAAGTGTGACGCTCTAGTACAAAAGTGTGAACGTCTAGTGCCACACTCTGACGCTCTAGTGCCAGAGTGTGAAGCGCCAGTGCCAAAGTGTGACGCTCTATTGCCAACGTGTGATGCTCTAGTGCCAACGTGTGATACTCTAGTGCCAAAATGTGACGCTCTAGTGCCAAAGTGTGACGCTATTGTGCCAAAGGATGACGCTCTAGTGCCCAAGTGTGACGCTCTAGTGCCAAAGTGTGACGCTCTAGTGCCAACGTGTGATACTCTAGTGCCAAAATGTGACGCTCTAGTGCCAAAGTGTGACGCTATTGTGCCAAAGGATGACGCTCTAGTGCCCAAGTGTGACGCTCTAGTGCCAAAGTGCAATGCTCTATTGCCAAAGTCTAACAGTCTAGTGCGAAAGTGTGATGCTCTAGTGCCAAAGTGTGAGACTCTTGTGTCAAAGTGTGACGATCTAGTGCTTAAGTGTGACGCTCTAGTGCCAAAGTCCAAAAGTCTAGTGCCAACGTGTGATGCGCTAGTGCCAATATGTGACGCTGTAGTGCCAAAGTGTGACGCTTCAGTTACAAAGTGTGGTGATCTAGTGCCAAAGTGTGAAGCTCTAGTGCCAAAGCGTAACGCTCTGGTGCCAAAGTCTGAAGCCCTAGTGCCAATGTATGACGCTCTAGTGCCAAAGTTTAAAGCTTTAGTGCCAAAGTGTGACGCTCAAGTGCCAAAATGTGACGCTCTAGTGCAAAAGTGTGATGCTCTAGTGCCAAAGTGGGACGCTCTAGTGCTAAAGTGTGATGGTCTTGTACCAAGATACGAAGCTCTATTGCCATAGTGTGACTCTCTAGTGCCAAAGTGTGACAACCAAGTGCCAAAGTATGATGTTCTAATGCCAAAGTGTGAAGTTATAGTGCCAAAGTGTGATGCTCTAGTGCCAAAGTGTGACAACCAAGTGCCAAAGTATGATGTTCTAATGCCAAAGTGTGAAGTTATAGTGCCAAAGTGTGATGCTCTAGTGCCAAACGTGTGACGCTCTAGTCCCAAAGTGTGATGCTCTAGTGCCAGCGTGTGATGCTCTAATGCCAACGTTTGCAGCTCCAGTGCCAAAGTGTGACGCTCTACTACCAAGGTGTGACGCTGTAGTACCGAAGTGTGACGCTCTAATCCCAATGTGTGGAGCTCTAGTGCCAAAGTGTTGTGCTCTAGTGCCAATGTGTGACGCTCTAAAGGCATAGTGTGACGCTGTAGTACCGAAGTGTGACGCTCTAATCCCAATGTGTGGAGCTCTAGTGCCAAAGTGTTGTGCTCTAGTGCCAATGTGTGACGCTCTAAAGGCATAGTGTGACGATGTAGTGCCAAAGTATGACGCTCTAGTGCCAAAGTTTGAAGCTCTAGTGCCAAAGTGTGACGCTCTAGTGCCAAGGTGTGACAATCTAGTGCCAAAGGGTGACGCTCTAGTGTCAAAGTGTGACACTCTAGTGCCAATGTGTGGAGCCCTAGTGCCAAAGTGTGATGCTCTAGTTCCAAAGTGCGACACTCTTTTGCCAAAGTGTGAACCTCTAGTGCCAAAGTGTAACGCTCTGGTGCCAACGTGTGAAGTTTTAGTGCCAACGTATGATGCTCTAGTGCCAAAGTGTGAAGCTCCAGTGCCAAAGTGTGACGCTCAAGTGCCAAAGTGTGACGCTCTAGTACCAAAGTGTGACGTTCTCGTGCCAAAGTGTGAAGGTCTAGTGCCACAGTGTGATGCTCTAGTGCCAGAGTGTGAAGCGCCAGTGCCAAAGTGTGACGTTCTATTGCCAAAGTGTGATGGTCTAGTGCCAAAGTGTGATGCTCTAGTGCCAAAATGTGACGCTCTAGTGCCAAAGTGTGACGCTCTTGTGCCGAAGGGTGACGCTCTAGTGCCCAAATGTGACGCTCTAGTGCCAAAGTGCGATGCTCTATTGCCAAAGTCTAACAGTCTAGTGCGAAAGTGTGATGCTCTAGTGCCGAAGTGTGAGACTCTTGTGTCAAAGTGTGACGCTCTAGTGCTAAAGTGTGACGCTCTAGTGCCAAAGTTCAAAACTCTAGTGCCAACGTGTGATGCGCTAGTGCCAATATGTGACGCTGTAGTGCCAAAGTTAACGCTCTAGTTCCAAAGTGTGATGATCTAGTGCCAAAGTGTGAAGCTCTAGTGCCAAAGCGTAACGCTCTGGTGCCAAAGTGTGAAGCTCTAGTGCCAATGTATGACGCTCTAGTACCAAAGTTTAAAGCTCTAGTGCCAAAGTGTGACGCTCATGTGCCAAAATGTGACGCTCTTGTGCAAAAGTGTGACGCTCTAGTGCCAAAGTGGGACGCTCTAGTGCTAAAGTGTGATGGTCTTGTACCAAGATACGAAGCTTTATTGCAAACGTTTGACGCTCTAGTGCCAAAGTGTGACGCTCTTGTGCAAAAGTGTGACGCTCTAGTGCCAAAGTGGGACGCTCTAGTGCTAAAGTGTGATGGTCTTGTACCAAGATACGAAGCTTTATTGCAAACGTTTGACGCTCTAGTGCCAAAGGGTGACAATCTAGTGCCAAAGAGTGATGTTCTAGTGCCAAAGTGTGAAGTTATAGTGCCAAAGTGTGATACTCTAGTGCCAAACGTGTAATGCTCTTGTGCCAAAGTGTGATGCTCTAGTGCCAGCGTGTGATGCTCTAATGCCAACGTTTGGAGCTCCAGTGCCAAAGTGTGATACTCTAGTGCCAAACGTGTAATGCTCTTGTGCCAAAGTGTGATGCTCTAGTGCCAGCGTGTGATGCTCTAATGCCAACGTTTGGAGCTCCAGTGCCAAAGTGTGATTCTCTACTGCCAAGGTGTGACGCTATAGTGCCAAAGTGTGACGCTCTAATGCCAAAGTGTGGAGCTCTAGTGCCAAAGTGTGGTGCTCTAGTGCCAAAGTGTGACGCTCTAGTGCCAAAGTGTGATTCTCTACTGCCAAGGTGTGACGCTATAGTGCCAAAGTGTGACGCTCTAATGCCAAAGTGTGGAGCTCTAGTGCCAAAGTGTGGTGCTCTAGTGCCAAAGTGTGACGCTCTAGTGCCAAAGTGTGACAATGTAGTGCCAACGTCTGATGCTCTAGTGACAAAGTTTGAAGCTCTAGTGCCAAAGTGTGACGCTCTAGTGCCAAAGTGTGGCACTCTAGTGCCAAAGGGTGACGCTCTAGTGTCAAAGTGTGACACTGTAGTACCAAAGTGTGGAGCCCTACTGCCAAAGTGTGATGCTTTAGTTCCAAAGTGCGACACTCTATTGCCAAAGTGTGAACCTCTAGTGCCAAAATGTAACGCTCTGATGCCAAAGTGTGAAGCTCTAGTGCCAACGTATGATGCTCTAGTGCCAAAGTGTGAAGCTCTAGTGCCAACGTGTGACGCTCAAGTGCCAAAGTGTGACGCTCTAGTGCCAAACTGTGACGTTCTAGTGCCAAAGTGTGAAGGTCTAGTACAAATGAGTGATGCTCTACTGCCAAACGTGTGACGCTCTAGTTCAAAATTGTGACGCTCTAGTGCTAAAGTGTGACTCTATAATGCCAACATTTGGAGCTCTAGTGCCAAAGCATGACGCTCTACTGCCAAAGTGTGACGCTGTAGTGCCAGAATGTGATGCTCTAGTGCCAACGTGTGACACTCTAGTGCCAAAGTGTGACGCTCTAGTGCCAAAGTATGACTCTCCCATGCCAAAGTTTGACGCTCTAGTGGCAAAGTGTGAAGCTCTAGTGCCAACGTGTGACGCTCTAGTGCCAAAGTGTGACGCTCTAGTGCCAAAGTATGACTCTCCCATGCCAAAGTTTGACGCTCTAGTGGCAAAGTGTGAAGCTCTAGTGCCAACGTGTGACGCTCTTGTGCCAAAGTGTGATGCGCTAGTACCAAAGTGTGACGCGCTTGTGCCAAAGTGTGGCGCTCTAGTTCCAAAATGTGACACTCTAGTGCCAATGTGTGAGGCTCTAGTGCCAAAGTGTGACGCGCTTGTGCCAAAGTGTGGCGCTCTAGTTCCAAAATGTGACACTCTAGTGCCAATGTGTGAGGCTCTAGTGCCAAATTCTGACGCTCTAGTGCCAAAGTGTGACACTCTAGTGCCAATTTGTGATGCTCTAATGCCAATGTTTGTAGTTATAGTGCCAAAGTGTGACGCTCTAGTGCCAAAGTGTGTCACTGTAGTGCCAACGTCTGTCGCTCTAGTGAAAGAGTTTGAAGCTCTAGTGCCAAAGTGTGATGCTCTACTGCCGAAGTGTGACACTCTAGTGCCAAAGTGTGACGCTCTAATGCCAAAGTATGAATGTATAGTGCCAACGTGTGATGCTCTAGTACCAAAGTGTGATGCTCTACTGCCGAAGTGTGACACTCTAGTGCCAAAGTGTGACGCTCTAATGCCAAAGTATGAATGTATAGTGCCAACGTGTGATGCTCTAGTACCAAAGTGTGATACTCTAGTACCAAAGCATGACGCTCTAGTGCCAAAGTGTGACAGTCTAGTTCCAAAGTGCAACACAATATTGCCAAAGTGTGGCGCTCTAGCGGCACACTGACGCTCTGGTGCCAAACGTTGAAAGCCTAGTGTCAAAGTGTGACGCTCAAGTGCCAAAGTGTGACACTCGAGTGCCAAAGTGTGGCGCTCTACTTTGAAGGAGTGACGCTCGATTGCCAATGTGTGAAGCTCTGGTGCCAAATTGTGACGCTCTAGTCTCAAAGTGTGATGCTCTAGTGTCAAAGTGTGACGCTCTAGTGCCAAACTGTGAAACTCAAGTACTAAAGTGTGATGCTCTAGTGCCGAGGTGTGAAGCTCTATTGCCAAAGTGTGATGCTCTAGTGCCAAAGTGTGATGGTCTAATGCAAAAGTGTGACGCTCGAGTGCCGAAGTGTGAAGCTCTAGTGCCAACGTTTGGAGCTTTAGTTCCAAAGTGTGACGCTCTAGGGCCAACGTGTGATGCTGTAGTACCAAAGTGTGACGCTGTAGTGCCAAAGTGTGGAGCTCTAGTGCCAAAGTGTGATGCTCTAGTGCCAAAGTGTGGTGCTCTAGTGCCAAAGTGTGACGATGTAGTGCCAAAGTCTGACGCTCTAGTGCCCAAGTTTGAAGCTCTAGTGCCAAAGTGTGACACTCTAGTGCCAAAGGGTGACGCTCTAGTGTCAAATAGTGACACTCTAGTGCCAAAGTCTGACGCTCTAGTGCCCAAGTTTGAAGCTCTAGTGCCAAAGTGTGACACTCTAGTGCCAAAGGGTGACGCTCTAGTGTCAAATAGTGACACTCTAGTGCCAAAGTGTGGAGCCCTAGTGCCAAGGAGTGACGCTCTAGTTCCAAAGTGCGACACTCTATTGCCAAAGTGTGAAGCTCTAGTGCCAAAGTGTAACGCTCCGGAGCCAAAGTGTGAAGCACTAGTGCCAACGTATGATGCTCTAGTGCCAGAGTGTGAAGCTCTAGTGCCAAAGTGTGATGGTCAAGTGCCAACGTGTGCAGCTCTAGTGCCAAAGTGTGACGTTCTAGTGCCAAAGTGTGAAGGTCTAGTGCAAACGTGTGACGCTCTAGTGCCAAATTGTGACGCTCTAGTGCTAAAGTGTGACCCCCTAATGCCAACGTTTGGGGCTCTAGTGCCAAAGTATGACGCTCTAGTGCCAAAGTGTGACGGTGTAGTGCCAATATGTGACGCTCTCGTGCCAAAGTGTGACACTCTAGTGCCAAAGTATGACGCTCTAGTGCCAAAGTGTGACGGTGTAGTGCCAATATGTGACGCTCTCGTGCCAAAGTGTGACACTCTAGTAAGGGTGATACCAAGTCCAGGAGACTCGGCTTGACAGACTCGGGATTCCGAGTCCGGACTCGGACTCGCGAGTCCGAGTCTGTCATTGAGCCTGGACTCGGACTCGCAAGTCTGGTCTTGAGTCCATGACGTTCCAAGATTGCCCACAAATGTAATAGATGGCATCGAGTTATGAGGCAATCTGACCTAGAACAGGACATAACAGGATGAAACATGGCAATAGAATGCATGCCAGGAAGAAAAAATTAGGCAAAAGTTCCAACATTGCTGTGTTGTAGCCCAGGACTCGCGAGTCCAAGTCCCATTGGACTCGCGAATCCTGGACTCGCGAGTCCTGGACTCAGACTCGCAAGTCCAGGTCCAGGACTGGACTCGGACTCGCAAGTCCGCGTCCAAAGCTAGACTCGGGATTTTGGACTCGGTATCACCCTTACACTCTAGTGCCAAAGTGTGACGCTCTAGTGCCAAAGTGTGACTCTCCCATGCCAAAGCGTGACGCTCTAGTGTCAAAGTGTGAAGCTATAGTGCCAACATGTGACACTCTAGTGCCGAAGTGTGACACTCTAGTACCAAACTGTGACGTGCTAGTTCAAAGTGTGACGCTCTAGTTCCAAAGTGTGACACTCTAGTGCCGAAGTGTGACACTCTAGTACCAAACTGTGACGTGCTAGTTCAAAGTGTGACGCTCTAGTTCCAAAGTGTGACACTCTAGTGCCAAAGTGGGAGGCTCAAGTGGCAAATCGTGACGCTCTAGTGCCAATTTGTGACACTATAGTACCAAATTATGATGCTCTAATGCCAATGTTTGAAGTTCTAGTGCCAAAGTGTGACGCTCTAGTGCCAAAGTGTGACGTTGTAGTGCCAAAGTGTGAAGTTATAGTGCCAAAGTGTGATGCTCTAGTGCCAAACGTGTGAGGCTCTAGTGCAAATGTGTGATGCTCTAGTGCCAGCGTGTGATGCTCTAATGCCAACGTTTGGAGCTCCAGTCCCAAAGTGTGATGCTCTTCTGCCAAGGTGTGACGCTATAGTGCCAAAGTGTGACGCTCTAATGTCAAAGTGTGGAGCTCTAGTGCCAAAGGGTGGTGCTCTAGTGCCAAAGTGTGACGCTCTAGTGCCAAAGTGTGACGATGTAGTGCCAATGTCAGACACTCTAGTGCCAAAGTGTGACGCTCTAGTGCCAAATTGTGACGCTCTAATGGCAAAGTGTGATGCTCTAGTGCAAAAATGTGACGCTCTAGTGCCAAAGTGTGACGTTCTAGTGCCAAAATGTGATGCTCTAGTGTCAAAGTGCGAGGCTCTAGTGCCAAAGTTTGAAACTCCAGTGCCAAAGTGTGACGCTCTAGTGCCAAAGTGTGACGTTCTAGTGCCAAAATGTGATGCTCTAGTGTCAAAGTGCGAGGCTCTAGTGCCAAAGTTTGAAACTCCAGTGCCAAAGTGTGATGCTCTAGTGCCATAGTGTGACGCTCTAGTTCTAATGTGTGACGATGTAGTGCCAACGTCTGACACTCTAAGGCCAAAGTTTAAAGCTCTGGTGCCCGAGTGTGACGCTCTAGTGCCAATTTGTTACACTCTAGTGCCAAAATGTGACGCTCTTGTGCCAAAGTGTGAATGTCTAGTGCCAAATTCTGACGCTCTAGTGCCAAAGTGTGATGCTCTACTACCAAAGTGTGACTCTCTAGTGCCAAAGTGTGACGCTCTAGTTCCAAAGTGCCACACTCTTTTGCAAGAGTGTGACGCTCTAGTGCCAAAGTGTGACGCTCTAGTGCCAAAGTTCGAAACTCTACTGCCAAGGTGTGAGGCTCTAGTGCCAAAGTGTGACGCTGAAGTGCCCAAGTGTGATGCTCTAGTACCAAAGTGTGAAGGTCTAGTGCCTCAGTGTGACGCTCTAGTGCCAGATTTTGAAGCGTCAGTGCCAAAGTGTGACGCTCTATTGCCAATGTGTGACGCGCTAGTGCCAAAGTGTGACGCTCTATTGCCAATGTGTGACGCGCTAGTGCCAAAGTGTGACGCTCTAGTGCCAAAGTGTGATGCTCTAGTCCCAAAGTGTGATGCTCTTGTGCCAAAGGGTGACGCTCTAGTACCCAAGTGGGACGCTCTACTGCCAAAGTGTGATGCTCTAGTACCAAAGTTTGAAACTCTAGTACCAAAGTGTGACGCTGAAGTGCCAAAATGTGATGCTCTAGTGCCAAAGGGTGACGCTCTAATGTCAAAGTGGGACGCTCTAGTGCTAAAGTGCGATGCTCTAGTACCAAAAGATGAATCTCTACTGCCAAAGTGTTACACTCTAGTGACAAAGTGTGACAATCTAGTGCCAAAGTGTGACGTTCTAGTGCCAAGGTGTGAAGGCCTAGTGCCAAAGTGTGATGCTCTAGTGCCAAACGTGTGATGCTCTAGTGCCAAAGTGTGATGCTCTTGTGCCAAAGTGTGACGCTCTACAGCCAACATTTCAAGCTCTAGTGCGAAATTTTGACGCTCTAGTGCCAAAGTGTGACAATGTAGTGCCAAATTTTGACACTGTAGGACCAAAGTGTGGAGCTCTAGTGCCAAAGTGTGATGCTCTAGTGCCAAAGTGTGACGCTCTACTGCCAAAGTGTGACAATATAGTGCTAAAGTCTGAAGCTCTAGTACCAAAATTTGAAGCTCTAGTGCCAAAGTGTGACGCTCTAGTGCCAAAGTGTGACACTCTAGTGGCAAAGTGTGACGCTCTAGTGCCAAATTGTGAGTCTCTAGTGCCAAAGTGTGATGCTCTCGTACCAAAGTGTGACGCTCTAGTACCAAGGTGTGACGCTCTAGTGCCAAAATGTGACGCTCTAGTTCGAAAGTTGGACACTCTATTGCCAAAGTGTGAAGCTCTAGTGCCAAAGTGTAATGCTCTGGTGCCAAAGTGTGAAGCTCTAGTGCCAAAGTGTAATGCTCTAGTGCCAAAGTGTGACGCTCTAGTGCCAAAGTGTGACACTCTAGTGCCAAAGTGTGACGTTCCAGTGCCAAGGTGTGAAGGTCTAGTGCAAAAATGTGATGCTCTAGTGCCATACGTGTGACGCTCTAGTGCCAAAGTGTGATGCTCTAGTGCCAAAGTGTGACACTCTAATGCAAAAGTTTGGATATCTAGTGCCAAAGTGTGACGCTCTAGTGCCAAAGTGTGGCGTTCTAGTACCAAAGTGTGGCGTTCTAGTGACAAATTGTGAAGGTCTAGTGCCACAGTGTGACGCTCTAGTGCCAATGTCTGAAGTGCTAGTGCCAAAGTGTGACACTCTAGTGCCAAATTGTGACGCTCTAATGGCAAAGTGTGACGCTCTAGTGCCAAAGTGTGACAATCTAGTGCCAAAGTGTGACGCTCTAGTGCCAAAATGTGATGCTATAGTGCCAAAAAGTGAGGCTCTAGTGCAAACATTTGAAACTATAGTGCCAAAGTGTGATGCTCTAGTGCCAAAGTGTGACGCTCTAGTGCCAAAATGTGATGCTATAGTGCCAAAAAGTGAGGCTCTAGTGCAAACATTTGAAACTATAGTGCCAAAGTGTGATGCTCTATTGCCAGAGTGTGACGATCTAGTTCTAAAGCGTGACGTAGTAGTGCCAAAGTCTGACACTCTAGTGCCAAAGTTTGAAGCTCTTGTGCCAAAGTGTGACGCTCTAGTGCCAAATTGTTACACTCTAGTGCCAAACTTTGATGCTGTTATGCCAAAGTGTGAATATGTAGTACCAAAGTCTGACGCTCTAGTGCCAAAGTGTGATGCTCTAGTGCCAAAGTGTGACGCTCTACTACCAAAGTGCGACGCTCTAGTGCCAAAGTGTGACGCTCTAGTTAAAAAGTGCCACACTCTTTTCCAAGAGTTTAACGCTCTAGTGCCAAAGTGTGACGCTCTACTACCAAAGTGCGACGCTCTAGTGCCAAAGTGTGACGCTCTAGTTAAAAAGTGCCACACTCTTTTCCAAGAGTTTAACGCTCTAGTGCCAATGTTTGACACTCTAGTGCCAAAGTTCGAAGCTCTAGTGCCACCGTGTGAAGTTATAGTGCCAAAGTGTGATGCCAAAGTGCCAAGGTGTGACGCTCTAGTACCAAAGTGTGAAGGTCTAGTGCCACAGTGTGACACTCTAGTGCCAGAGTGTGAAGCACCACTGCTAAAGTGTGACGCTTTATTGCCAATGTGTGACGCTCTAGTCCCAAAGTGTGACGCTCTAGTGCCAAAGTATGATGCTCTAGTGCGAAACTGTGATGCTCTAGTCCCAAAGTGTGATGCTTTTGTGCCAAAGGGTTACGCTGTAGTACCCAAGTGTGACGCTTTAGTGCCAAAGTGTGATGCTCTAGTGCCAACGTGTGACGCTATAGTCCCAAAGTGTGATGCTTTTGTGCCAAAGGGTTACGCTGTAGTACCCAAGTGTGACGCTTTAGTGCCAAAGTGTGATGCTCTAGTGCCAACGTGTGACGCTATAGTCCCAAAGTGTTAAGCTCTAGTGCCAAAGTGTGAAGCTCTTGTGTCAAAGTGTGAGTATCTAGTGCCAAATTGTGACGCTCTAGTGCCAAAGTTCAAAACTCTAGTGCCAACATGTGATGCTCTAGAGCCAATGTGTGATGTTGTAGTGCCAAAGTGTGACGCTCTAGTTCCAAACTGTGATGCTCTAGTGCCAAAGTGTGAAGCTCTAGTGCCAAAGTGTAACGCTCTGGTGGCAAAGTGTAAAGCTCTAGTGCCAAAGTATGATGCTCTAGTACCAAAGTTTGAAGCTCTAATGCTAACGTGTGCCGCTCAAGTGCCAAAATCTGACGCTATAGTGCCAAAGTCTGATGCTCTAGTGTCAAAGTGGGATGCTCTAGTGCTAAAGTGCAATGCTCTTGTACCAAACAATGAATCTCTAGTGCCAAAGTGTGACGCTCTAGTGACAAAGTGTGAAAATCTAGTGCCAAAGTGTGACGTTCTAGTTCCAAAGTGTAAAGGTCTAGTGCCAGAGTGTGATGCTCTAGTGCCAAATGCTTGACGCTATAGTGCCAAAGTGCGATGCTCTAGTGCAAAAGTCTGATGCTCTAATGCCAACATTTGAAGCTCTAGTGCCAAAGTTTGACGCTCTAGTGCCAAAGTTTGATGCTCTAGTGCCAAAGTGTGATGATGTAGTGCTAAAGTGGGACGCTCTAGGACCAAAGTGTGGAGCTCTAGTGCCAAAGTGTGATACTCTAGTGCCAACGTGTGACGCTCTAGTGCCAATGTGTGACAATATACTACCAAAGTCTGACGCTCTAGTGTCAACGTTTGAAGCTCTAGTGCCAAAGTGTGACGCTCTAGTGCCAAAGTGTGACACTATAGTGCCAAAGTGTGAGGCTCTAGTGCCAAAGTCTGACGCTCTAGTGTCAACGTTTGAAGCTCTAGTGCCAAAGTGTGACGCTCTAGTGCCAAAGTGTGACACTATAGTGCCAAAGTGTGAGGCTCTAGTGCCAAAGTGTGAATCTCTTGTGCCAAAGTGTGATGCTCTAGTACCAAAGTGTGACGCTCTAGTACCAAGGTGTGACGCTCTAGTGCCAAAATGTGACGCTCTAATTCGAAAGTGCGACACTCTATTGCCAAAGTGTGAAGCTTTAGTGCCAAAGTGTAGCGCTCTGGTGCCAAAGTGTGAAGCTCTAGTGCCAAAGTATGATGCTCAAGTGCCAACGTGTGAAGCTCTAGTGCCAAAGTGTGACACTCTATTGCCAAAGTGTGAAGCTTTAGTGCCAAAGTGTAGCGCTCTGGTGCCAAAGTGTGAAGCTCTAGTGCCAAAGTATGATGCTCAAGTGCCAACGTGTGAAGCTCTAGTGCCAACTTTTGACTCTCAAGTGTCAAAGTGTGACGCTCTAGTGCCAAAGTGTGAAATTCCAGTGCCAACGTGTGAAGGTCTAGTGCAAAAGTGTGATGCTCTAGTGCCAAACATGTGACGCTCTAGTGCCAAAGTGTGAAGCTCTAGTGCCAACTTTTGACTCTCAAGTGTCAAAGTGTGACGCTCTAGTGCCAAAGTGTGAAATTCCAGTGCCAACGTGTGAAGGTCTAGTGCAAAAGTGTGATGCTCTAGTGCCAAACATGTGACGCTCTAGTGCAAAAGTGTGACGCTCTAGTGCCAAAGTGTGATGCTCTAATGCAAACGTTTGGAGCTCTAGTGCCAAAGTGTGACGCTCTAGTGCCAACGTTTGACGTTCTATTGCCAAAGAATGAAGCTCTAGTGCAAAAGTGTGACGCTCTAGTGCCAAAGTGTGATGCTCTAATGCAAACGTTTGGAGCTCTAGTGCCAAAGTGTGACGCTCTAGTGCCAACGTTTGACGTTCTATTGCCAAAGTATGAAGGTCTAGTGCAAAAGTGTGATTCTCTAGTGCCAAAGCGTGACGCTCTAGTGCCAAAGTGTGACGCTCTAGTTGCAAAGTGTGATGCTCTAGAGCCAAAGTGTGACGCTCTAGTGCCAAAGTGTGATTCTCTAGTGCCAAAGCGTGACGCTCTAGTGCCAAAGTGTGACGCTCTAGTTGCAAAGTGTGATGCTCTAGAGCCAAAGTGTGACGCTCTAGTGCCAAAGTTCAAAACTCTAGTGCCCAAGGGTGACGCTCTAGTGCCAAAGTGTGACGCTCTAGTGCCAAAGTGTGACTCCCCCGTGCCAAAGTGTGACGCTCTAGTGATAAAGCGTGAAGCTCTAGTGCCAAAGTGCGAAGCTCTAATCCCAAAGTGTGACACTCTAGTGCCAAAGTGTGACGCTCTGATACCCGAATTTTAATCTCTAGTGCCAAAGTGTGATGCTTTAGTTCCAAAGTGTGACACTCTATTGCCAAAGTGTGACCCTCTAGTACCAAAGTGTGACGCTCTACTGCCAAACTTTGAAACTCTAGTGCCAAAGTGTGACGCTCTAGTGCCAAAGTGTGACACTCTATTGCCAAAGTGTGACCCTCTAGTACCAAAGTGTGACGCTCTACTGCCAAACTTTGAAACTCTAGTGCCAAAGTGTGACGCTCTAGTGCCAAAGTGTGATGTTGGAGTGCCAAAGTGTGACGTTCTAGTTCTAAAGTGTGACACTCTAGTACCAAAGTGGGATGCTCTAGCTTCAAAGTGTGAAGATCTAGTGCCAAAGTGTGCTGCTCAAGTGCCAAAGTGTGACCCTCTAGTACTAACGTATGACGCTTTAGTGCCAAAGTGGGGCGCTCTGGTGCAAGTGTGACGCTCTAGTGCCGAAGTGTGACGAACTGGTGTTAAAGTGTGACGCTCTAGTGCCCAAGTGTGGAACTCAAGTGCCAATGTGTGACACTCTAGTGCCAAGGTGTGAAGCTCTAGTGCCAAAGTGCGATGCTCTACTGCCAAAGTGTGACGCTCTAGTGCCCAAGTGTGGAACTCAAGTGCCAATGTGTGACACTCTAGTGCCAAGGTGTGAAGCTCTAGTGCCAAAGTGCGATGCTCTACTGCCAAAGTGTGATGGTCTAATGCAAAAGTGTGACGCTCGAGTGCCGAAGTGTGAAGCTCTAGTGCCAAAGTGTGACGATCTACTGCCAATGTTTGGAGCTCTAGTTCCAAAGTGTGACACTCTAGTGCCAAAGTGTGATGTTGTAGTGTCAAAGTGTGACGCTATAGTGCCAACGTTTGGACCTCTAGTGCCAAAGTGTGATGCTCTAGTACCAAAGTGTGACGCTTTAGTGCCAAAGTGTGATGCTCTAGTGCCAAAGTGTGATGTTGTAGTGTCAAAGTGTGACGCTATAGTGCCAACGTTTGGACCTCTAGTGCCAAAGTGTGATGCTCTAGTACCAAAGTGTGACGCTTTAGTGCCACAGTGAGACGCTCCAGTGCCAAAGTGTGACGATATAGTGCCAAAGTGTGACGCTGTAGTGCCAAAGTTTGACATCTAGTGCCCAAGTGTGACGCTCTAGCACGAAATTGTGACGCTCTATTGCCAAAGTGTAACTCTCATGTGCCAAACTGTGACATCCTAGTGCCAAAGTGTGAAGCCCTAGCACCCTAGTGGACACTCCAGTGTCAAAGTGTGAAGGTCTAGTGCCACAGTGTGACGCTCTAGTGTCAAAGTGTGAAGCACTAGTGCCAAAGTGTAACGCTCTAGTGTCAAATTGTGACGCTTTAATGCCAAAGTGTGATGCTCTAGTGCCAAAGTGTGATACTCTAGTGCCAAAATGTGACACTCTACTGCCAAAATGTGATGCTCTAGTGCCAAAGTGTAACGCTCTAGTGTCAAATTGTGACGCTTTAATGCCAAAGTGTGATGCTCTAGTGCCAAAGTGTGATACTCTAGTGCCAAAATGTGACACTCTACTGCCAAAATGTGATGCTCTAGTGCCGAAGTGTGAGGCTCTAGTGCCAAAGTTTGAAACACTAATGCCAAAGTGTGATGCTCTAGTGCCAGAGTGTGATGCTCTAGTTCTAAAGCGTGATGTTGTAGTGCCAAAGTCTGACACTCTAGTGCAAGATTTTGAGGCTCTAGTGCCAAAAGTGTGACGCTCTCGTGCTAATTGTTACACTCTAGTACCAAAATGTGACGCTATTGTGCCAAAGTGTGAAGGTCTAGTGCCAAAGTCTGACGCTCTAGTGCCAAGGTGTGACGCTCTACTACCAAAGTGTGATGCTCTAGTGCCAAAGTGTGACGCTCTAGTTCCAAAGTGCCACACTCTTTTGCAAGAGTGTGACGCTCTAGTGCGAAAATGTGATGCTCTAGTGCCAAAGTTCGAAGCTCTAGTGCCACTGTGTGAGGCTCTAGTGCCAAAGTGTGATGCTAAAGTGCCAAGGTGTGACACACTAGTACCAAAGTGTGAAGGTATAGTGCCACAGTGTGACGCTCTAGTGCCAGAGTGTGAAGCGCCAGTGCCAAAGTGTGATGCTAAAGTGCCAAGGTGTGACACACTAGTACCAAAGTGTGAAGGTATAGTGCCACAGTGTGACGCTCTAGTGCCAGAGTGTGAAGCGCCAGTGCCAAAGTGTGACGCTCTATTGCCAATGTGTGACGCTCTAGTTCCAAAGTGTGACGCTATAGTGCCAAAGTATGATGCTCTAGTGCCAAAGTGTGACGCTCTAGTCCCAAAGTGTGAAGCTCTAGTGCCAAAGTGTGAAGCTCTTGTGTCAAAGTGTGAGGATCTAGTGCCAAATTGTGACGCTCTAGTACCAAAGTTCAAAACTCTAGTGCCAACGTGTGATTCTCTAGTGCCAATGTGTGACGCTGTAGTTCCAAAGTGTGACGCTCTAGTTCTAATGTGTGATGCTCTAGTGCCAAAGTGTGAAGCTCTAGTGCCAAAGTGTAACGCTCTAGTGCCAAAGTGTAAAGCTCTAGTGCCAAAGTATGATGCTCTAATACCAAATCTTGAAGCTCTAGTGCCAAAGTGTGGCGCTCAAGTGCCAAATTGTGACGCTCTAGTGCCAAAGTCTGGCGCTCTAGTGTCAAAGTGGGATGCTCTAGTGCTAAAGTGCGATGCTCTAGTACCAAAAGATGAATCTCCAGTGCCAACTTGTGACGCTCTAGTGACAAACTGTGTCAATCCAGTGCCAAAGTATGACGTTATAGTGCCAAAGTGTGAAGGTCTAGTGCCAAAGTGTGATGCTCTAGTGCCAAACGTGTGACGCTAAAGTGCCAAAGTGCGATGCTCTAGTGCCAAAGTGTGACGCTCTAATGCCAACTTTTGGAGCTCTAGTGCCAAAGTGTGATGCTCTAGTGCCAAACGTGTGACGCTAAAGTGCCAAAGTGCGATGCTCTAGTGCCAAAGTGTGACGCTCTAATGCCAACTTTTGGAGCTCTAGTGCCAAAGTTTGACGCTCTAGTGGCAAAGTGTGACGATGTAGTGCCAAACTGTGACGCTCTAGGACCAAAGTATGGAGCTCTAGTGCCAAAGCTTGGAGCTCTAGTGCCAAAGTGTGATGCTCTAGTGCCAAAGTGTGACGATGTAGTGCCAAACTGTGACGCTCTAGGACCAAAGTATGGAGCTCTAGTGCCAAAGCTTGGAGCTCTAGTGCCAAAGTGTGATGCTCTAGTGCCAAAGTGTGACGCTCTAGTGCCAAAGTGTAACAATATAGTGCCAAAGTCTAACGCTCTAGTGCCAAAAGTTTGAAGCTCTAGTGCCAAAGTGTGACGCTCTAGTGCCAAAGTGTGACGCTCTAGTGCCAAAGTGTAACAATATAGTGCCAAAGTCTAACGCTCTAGTGCCAAAAGTTTGAAGCTCTAGTGCCAAAGTGTGACGCTCTAGTGCTAAAGTGTGACACTCTTGTGCCAAATTTTGATGCTCTAGTGCCAAAGTGCGAATCTCTAGTGCCAAAGAGTGATGCTCTAGTACCAAAGTGTGACGCTCTAGTACCAAAGTGTGACGCTCTAGTGCCAAATTTTGATGCTCTAGTGCCAAAGTGCGAATCTCTAGTGCCAAAGAGTGATGCTCTAGTACCAAAGTGTGACGCTCTAGTACCAAAGTGTGACGCTCTAGTGCCAAAATATGACGCTCTAGTTCGACAGTGCAACACTCTATTTCCAAAGTGTGAAGCTCTAGTGCCAAAGTGTAACGCTCTATTTCCAAAGTGTGAAGCTCTAGTGCCAAAGTATGACGCTCAAGTGCCAACAAGTGAAGCTCTAGTGCCCAAGTTTGACGCTCAAGTGTCAAAGTGTGACGCTCTAGTGCCAAAGTGTGACGTTCCATTGCCAAAGTGTGAGGGTCTAGTGCAAAATTGTGTACTCTAGTGCCAAACGTGTTACACTGTAGTGCCAAAGTGTGACGCTCTAATGCAAACGTTTGGAGCTCTAGTGCCAAAGTATGACGCTCTAGTGCCAAAGAGTGACATTCTAGTGCCAAAGTGTGAAGGTCTAGTGCAAAAGTGTGATGCTCTAGTGCCAAAGTGTGATACTCTAGTGCCGAAGTGTGATGCTCTAGTTGCAAAGTGTGATGCTCTAGTGCCAAAGTGTGACGCTCTAGTGCCAAACTTAAAGACTCTAGTTCCCAAGGGTGACGCTCTTGTGCCAAAGCATGACGCTCTAGTGCCAAAGTGTGACTCTCCCGTGCCAAAGTGTGACGCTCTAGTGACAAATCGTGAAGCTCTAGTGCCAAAGTGTGAAGCTCTAGTGCCAAAGTGTGACGCTCTAGTGCCAAAGTGTGACTCTCCCGTGCCAAAGTGTGACGCTCTAGTGACAAATCGTGAAGCTCTAGTGCCAAAGTGTGAAGCTCTAGTGCCAAAGTGTGACGCTCTAGTGCCAAAGTGTGACGCTCTAGTACCAGAATTTGATGCTCTAGTTCCAAAGTGTGACGCTCCAGTTGCAACGTGTAACACTCTATTGCCAAAGTGTGACCCCCTAGTACCAAAGTGTGACGATCTAGTGCCAAAATTGGAAACGCTTGTGCCAAAGCGTGATGCTCTAGTGCCAAAGTGTGACCCCCTAGTACCAAAGTGTGACGATCTAGTGCCAAAATTGGAAACGCTTGTGCCAAAGCGTGATGCTCTAGTGCCAAAGTGTGACGCTGGAGTGCCAAATTGTGACGTTCTAGTTCCAAAGTGGGACGCTCTAGTACCAAAGTGGGACGCTCTAGTTTCAAAGTGTGAAGATCTAGTGCCAAAGTGTATTGCTCAAGTACCAAAGTGTGACCCTCTAGTGCTAAAGTGTGACGCTCTAGTGCCAAAGTGGAACGCTTTAAAGCAAGTGTGATGCTCTAGTGCCAAAGTGTATTGCTCAAGTACCAAAGTGTGACCCTCTAGTGCTAAAGTGTGACGCTCTAGTGCCAAAGTGGAACGCTTTAAAGCAAGTGTGATGCTCTAGTGCCGAAGTGTGACGCTCTAGTCTCAAAGTGTGACGCTCTAGTGCCAAAGTGTGGAACTCAAGTGCCGATGTGTGATGCTCTAGTTCCAAGGTATGAAGCTCTAGTGCCAAAGTGTGATGCTCTAGTGCCAAGCGTGTGATGGTCTAATGCAAACCTGTGACGCTAGAGTGCCAGAGTGTGAAGCTCTAGTGCCAAAGTGTGACGCTCTAGTACCAACGTTTGGAGCTCTAGTTCCAAAGTGTGACGCTCTAGTGCCAAAGTGTGGTGCTGTAGTGCCAAAGAGTGATGCTATAGTGCCAACGTTTGGAGCTCTAGTGCCAAAGTGTGATGCTTTATTGCCAAAGTGTGACGCTGTAGTGCTAAAGTGAGACGCCGTAGTGCCAAAGTGTGACGCTCTAGTGCCGAAGTGTGACGCTCTAGTGCCATAGTTTGACATATAATGCCTAGGTATGACGCTCTAGTACTAAAGCGTGACACTCTATTGCCAAAGTGTGACTCTCTTTTGCTAAAGTGTGACGCTCTAGTGCCATAGTTTGACATATAATGCCTAGGTATGACGCTCTAGTACTAAAGCGTGACACTCTATTGCCAAAGTGTGACTCTCTTTTGCTAAAGTGTGACGCTCTAGTCCCAGATTGTGAAGCTCCTGTACCCAAGTGTGACGCTCTAGTGCCAGAGTATGAAGGTCTAGTGCCACGGTATGACGCTCTAGTGCCAAGGTGTGAAGCGCTAGTGCCAAAGTGTGACGCTCTAGTGCCAAATTGTGACGCTCTTATGCCAAAGTGTGACACTCTAGTGCCAAAATGTGACACCCTATTCCCAATGTGTGACGCTCTATTGCCTAAGTGTGATGCTCTAGTGCCAAAGTGTGATGCTCAAGTGCCAAAGTGTGATGCTCTAGTCCCAAACTGTGACGCTCTTGTGCCAAAGTGTGACGCTCTATTGCCTAAGTGTGATGCTCTAGTGCCAAAGTGTGATGCTCAAGTGCCAAAGTGTGATGCTCTAGTCCCAAACTGTGACGCTCTTGTGCCAAAGGGTGACGCTCTAGTGCCCAAGTGTGACGCTCTAGTGCCAAAGTGTGATGCTCTAGTGCCAAAGTGTGACACTCTAGTGCCAAAGTGTGAAGCTCTTGTGTCAAAGTGTGACGCTCTAGTGCCAAAGTGTGATGCTCTAGTGCCAAAGTGTGACACTCTAGTGCCAAAGTGTGAAGCTCTTGTGTCAAAGTGTGACGCTCTAGTGCCAAAGTTTGACGCTCGAGTGCCAAAGTTCAGAACTCTAGTGCCAACGTCTGATGCTCTAGTGCCAATGTGTGACGCTGTAGTGCCGAAGTGTGATGCTCTAGTTCCAAAGTGTGACGCTCTAGTGCCAAAGTTCAGAACTCTAGTGCCAACGTCTGATGCTCTAGTGCCAATGTGTGACGCTGTAGTGCCGAAGTGTGATGCTCTAGTTCCAAAGTGTGACGCTCTAGTGCCAAAGTGTGAAGCTCTAGTGCGAAAGTGTAACGCTCTGGTGTTAAAGTGTGAAGCTATAGTGCCAAAGTATGACGCTCTAGTACCAAAGTTTGAAGCTCTAGTGCCAAAGTGTGACGCTTAAGTGCCAAAATGTGATGCTCTTGTCAGAAGAATGCAGTGAGGAAGCCAGGAGCAGAGGCGAGCAGAAGCAAGCGGGAAGAGAGGAGTGACGTAGAGCAGAGCGGCGCATGCGGACCAAAGGAGTTAGCTGCAGGGCCACGAGAGGAGACGATGCAATGGAGCTCCAAGGTAGACAGAGTGCAGAGCAGAGATTGTGAGAGAAAAGCAAGGGAGGTGATGGAAGCAAAGGGTTGAGAGTGGCAAAGCGAAGAGTCGTGAGAAAACAGTTATGGACGAAGGCAATGGACGCGAGAGGCGAGCAGAGCCAGAGCACGGTGGCGAAGCCGCGGAAGCAAAGGGAACAGGATGAAGATAACTGTTCTGGTTACTTTTGAGGGAACGAACATCCTCGGTAATATATCGCAGAACAGGATAGAGACCAGGCAACGGCTTCTTTTCCCCTAGCCGGACGCGGTTGCGATGTGGTCCCGGTTAGTATGGGCGGCTTGCTTCAAGGTCTTTGATCGTGACCGACAATCCGTTGGCAAGGTGGTTTGTGCTCATCCGGTGCGGGACTAGAACCTGAACCTTATTCAGAGCTCGGATTATCAGAGGGAGTATGTCAGTGATGACTTCAATATGCCGACAGCCCCCCTAAACTCAACACTGGAGGGGACGTGTGGCACAGGTTAGATACAGGGAACGCCAGGTCTCGGAGAAGTCTTCGTTTGGTTGCCTGATGAGTGGGTGAAGAGAGTGATGCGTGGTGAGGATGATCACCTCCTTCTGAAGGACTCCGACCTAGTCGGCACCAAGAAGGGATATTGAGTTTAGGAGACTAAGGAGCACCTGTCGGAGATTAAACTGGGGAAATTGGAGTCTTCCCTGTGTGTTTCTGACCAGTATGTTTATGGCCGGTATGTTTCTGACCACTGTGGTCGGACCAGTGTGTTTATGACGACTGTGTTTCTAACCACTGTGTTCTTGACCAGTGTGTTTATGACCAGCGTGTTTCTGACCACTGTATTTCTGGGCACTCTGTTTCTGAACAGTGTCTTTCTGACCACTGTGTTCTGACCAGTATGTTTCTGACCACTGTGTTTCTGACCAGTGTGTTTCAGACCATTGTGTTTCTGACCACTGTGTTTCTGATAAGTGTGTTTCTGACCAGTGTGTTTCTGACCAGTGTGTTTCTCACCAGTGTGTTTCTAACCAGTGTGTTTCTGACCAGTGTGTTTCTAACCAGTGTGTTTCTGACCAGTGTGCTTCTGACCACTGTGTTTCTGACCAGTGTGTTTCTGACCAGTGTGTTTTTTCTACCACTGTGTTTCTCACCACTGTGTTTCTGACCACTGTGTTTCTGACCAGTGCGTTTCTGACCATGGTGTTTCTGACCACTGTGTTTTTTATGACTGTGTTTCCAACCAGTGTGTTTCTGAACAGTGTGTTTCTGACCACTGTGTTTCTGACCAGTGTGTTTCTAACAACTGTGTTTCTGACCATTGTGTTTCTGACCACTGTGTTTCTGACCACTGTGTTTCTGACCACTGTGTTTCAGACCACTTTATCTCTCACCACTATGTTTATGTCCAGTGTGTTTCTGACCACTGTGGTCAAAAGCACAATTGTCAGAAACACACTGGTCAGAAACACACTGGTCATAAGCACAGTGGCCAGAAACACAGTGGTCAGAAACAAAGTGGCCAGAAACACACTGTTTTGAGACACACTGGTCAGAAACACACTGGTCGGGAACACACTGGTCAGAAACGCAGTGGTCAGAAACACAGTGGTCAGAAACAAAGTGGCCAGAAACACACTGTTTTGAGACACACTGGTCAGAAACACACTGGTCGGGAACACACTGGTCAGAAACGCAGTGGTCAGAAACACACTGGTCAGGAACACAGTGGTCATAAACACAGTGGTCAGAATCACTGTGGTCAGAAACACTGTGGTCAGAAACACAGTGGTCAGAAACACACTGGTCAGAAACACATTGGTCAGAAACACACTGGTGAGAAACACACCGGTCAGAAACACACCGGTCAGAAACACAGTGGTCAGAGGCACAGTGGTCAGAAACACAGTGGTCAGAAACACAGTGGTCCGAAACACAGTGTTAAGAAACATACTGGTCAGAAACACAGTTGTTAGAAACACACTGGTCATAAACACACTGGTCAGAAACATAGTGGTCAGAAACACACTGGACATAAACATAGTGGTGAGAGATAAAGTGGTCAGAAACACGGTGGTCAGAAACACAGTGTCAAGAAACACACTGGTCAGACATACAGTGGTCAGAAACACAGTGGCCACAAGAACTGTGGTCAGAAACACACTGGACATAAACATAGTGGTGAGAGATAAAGTGGTCAGAAACACGGTGGTCAGAAACACAGTGTCAAGAAACACACTGGTCAGACATACAGTGGTCAGAAACACAGTGGCCACAAGAACTGTGGTCAGAAACACACTGGACATAAACATAGTGGTGAGAGATAAAGTGGTCAGAAACACGGTGGTCAGAAACACAGTGTCAAGAAACACACTGGTCAGACATACAGTGGTCAGAAACACAGTGGCCACAAGAACTGTGGTCAGAAACACACTGGACATAAACATAGTGGTGAGAGATAAAGTGGTCAGAAACACGGTGGTCAGAAACACAGTGTCAAGAAACACACTGGTCAGACATACAGTGGTCAGAAACACAGTGGCCACAAGAACTGTGGTCAGAAACACACTGGACATAAACATAGTGGTGAGAGATAAAGTGGTCAGAAACACGGTGGTCAGAAACACAGTGTCAAGAAACACACTGGTCAGACATACAGTGGTCAGAAACACAGTGGCCACAAGAACTGTGGTCAGAAACACACTGGACATAAACATAGTGGTGAGAGATAAAGTGGTCAGAAACACGGTGGTCAGAAACACAGTGTCAAGAAACACACTGGTCAGACATACAGTGGTCAGAAACACAGTGGCCACAAGAACTGTGGTCAGAAACACACTGGACATAAACATAGTGGTGAGAGATAAAGTGGTCAGAAACACGGTGGTCAGAAACACAGTGTCAAGAAACACACTGGTCAGACATACAGTGGTCAGAAACACAGTGGCCACAAGAACTGTGGTCAGAAACACACTGGACATAAACATAGTGGTGAGAGATAAAGTGGTCAGAAACACGGTGGTCAGAAACACAGTGTCAAGAAACACACTGGTCAGACATACAGTGGTCAGAAACACAGTGGCCACAAGAACTGTGGTCAGAAACACACTGGACATAAACATAGTGGTGAGAGATAAAGTGGTCAGAAACACGGTGGTCAGAAACACAGTGTCAAGAAACACACTGGTCAGACATACAGTGGTCAGAAACACAGTGGCCACAAGAACTGTGGTCAGAAACACACTGGACATAAACATAGTGGTGAGAGATAAAGTGGTCAGAAACACGGTGGTCAGAAACACAGTGTCAAGAAACACACTGGTCAGACATACAGTGGTCAGAAACACAGTGGCCACAAGAACTGTGGTCAGAAACACACTGGACATAAACATAGTGGTGAGAGATAAAGTGGTCAGAAACACGGTGGTCAGAAACACAGTGTCAAGAAACACACTGGTCAGAAGCACACCGGTCAGAAACACACTGGTCAGAAACACACTGGTCAGAAGCACACCGGTCAGAAACACAGTGGTCAGAAACACTGTGGTCAGAAACACAGTGGTCAGAAATACAGTGTTAAGAAACACACTGGTCGGAAACACAGTGGTTAGAAACACACTGGTCATAAACACACTGGTTAGAACCACAGTGGTCATAGACACACTGGTCAGAAATACACTTGTCAGAAACACGCTGGTCAGAAACGCAGTGGTCAGAAACACACTGGTCAGTAACACAGTGGTCATAAACACAGTGGTCAGAATCACAGTGGTCAGAAACAATGTGGTCAGAAACACAGTGGTCAGAATCACAGTGGTCAGAAACACAGTGGTCAGAAACGCACTGGTCAGAAACACACTGGTAAGAAACACACTGGTCAGAAACACACTGGTCAGAAACACACTGGTCAGAAACACACCGGTCAGAAACACAGTGGTCCGAAACACAGTGGTCAGAAACACAGTGGTCAGAAACACAGTGTTAAGAAACATACTGGTCGGAAACACAGTGGTTAGAAACACACTGGTCAGGAACACAGTGGTCAAAAACACACTTGTCAGGAACACAGTGGTCAAAAACACACTTGTCAGGAACACAGTGGTCATAAACACAGTGGTCAGAATCACAGTGGTCAGAAACACTGTGGTCAGAAACACAGTGGTCAGAAACACAGTGGTCAGAAACACACTGGTCAGAAACACACTGGTGAGAAACACACCGGTCAGAGCACACCAGTCATAAACACAATGGTCAGAAGCACACTGGTCAGAAACACACTGGTCAGAAACACACTGGTCAGAAACACACCGGTCAGAAACACAGTGGTCAGAAACATAGTGGTCAGAAACACACTGGTCAGAAACACAGTGGTCAGAAACACACTGGTCAGAAACACGGTGGTCAGAGACAATGGTCAGAAACACACTGGTCGGAAACACAGTGGTCAGAAAGAAAGCGGTCAGAAACGCAGTGGTCAAAAACACGCTGGTGAAAAACACAATGGTCAGAGACACACTGGTCAGAAACACAATGGTCAGAAACAAACTGGTCAGACACAAACTGGTCAGAAACAAAGTGGTCAGAAACACAATAGACATAAGCACAATGGTCAGAGATACAGTGGTCAGAAACACTGTGGTCAGATAACAGTGCTCAGAAACACAATGGTCAGAAACACAGTGGTCTGAAACACAATGGTCAGAAACACAGTGGTCGGAAGCACAGTGGTCAGAAACACAGTGGTCAGAAACACACTGGTCAGAAACACACTGGTCAGACATACAGTGGTCACAAACACAGTGGTCAGAAACACAGTGGTTCGAAACACGTTGGTCAGAAACACAGAGGCCAGAAGCCCACTGCTCAGAAACACACTGGTCAGAAACACAGTGGTCAGAAGCACAGTGGTCAGAAACACATTGGTCAGAAACATACTAGACAATAACACAGTGGTCAGAAAAATAGTGGTTAGAAACACACTGGTCAGAAACACACTGGTCACACATACAGTGGTCACAAACACAGTGGTCAGAAACACAGTGGTTCGAAACACGTTGGTCAGAAACACAGAGGCCAGAAGCCCACTGCTCAGAAACACACTGGTCAGAAACACAGTGGTCAGAAGCAAAGTGATCAGAAACACACTGGTCAAAAACACAGTGGTCAGGAACACACTGGTCAGAAACACAGTGGTCAGAAACACACTGGTCAGAAATACACCGTTCAGAAACACACCGGTCAGAAACACAGTGGTCAGAAACACAGCGGTAAGAAACACGGTGGTCAGAAACACAGTGTTAAGAAACACACTGGTCAGAAACACAGTGGTTAGAAACACACTGGTCAGGAACACACTGGTTAGAAACACAGTGGTCAGAAACACACTGGTCAGAAACACACTGGTCAGAAACACACTGGTCAGAAACACAGTGGTTAGAAACACACTGGTCAGGAACACACTGGTTAGAAACACAGTGGTCAGAAACACACTGGTCAGAAACACACTGGTCAGAAACAAACTGGTCAGAAACACACTGGTCAGAAACACACTGGTCAGAAACACAGTGGTCAGAAACACACTGGTCAGAAGCACAATGGTCAGAAACACAGTGGCCAGAAACTCATTGGTCAGAAACCCACCGGTCAGAAACACAGTGGTCAGAAACACGGTGGTCAGAAGCTCACTAGTCAGAAACACAGTGGTCAGAAACACATTGGTCAGAAACACACCGGTCAGAAACACAGTGGTCAGAAACTCATTGGTCAGAAACCCACCGGTCAGAAACACAGTGGTCAGAAACACGGTGGTCAGAAGCTCACTAGTCAGAAACACAGTGGTCAGAAACACATTGGTCAGAAACACACCGGTCCGTAACACAGTGGTCAGAAAAACAGTGGTCAGAAACACACTGGTAAGAAACACACTGGTCAGACATACAGTGGTCAGAAACACAGTGGTCTGAAACACAGTGGTCAGAAAAACAGTGGTCAGAAACACACTGGTAAGAAACACACTGGTCAGACATACAGTGGTCAGAAACACAGTGGTCTGAAACACAGTGGTCAGAAGCACACTGCTCAAATACACACTGGTCAGAAACACAGTGGCCAGAAGCACAGTGGTCAGAAATACCCTGGTCAGAAACACAGTGGTCAGGAACACACTGGTCAGAAACACACTGCTAAGAATCAAAGTGGTCAGAAACACACCGGTCAGAAACATGGTAGTCAGAAGCACACTGGTCAGCAACACAGTCGTCAGAAACACACTGGTCAGAAACACACTGGTCAGAAACACACTGGTCAGATTACAGTGGTCAGAAGCACAGTGGTCAGAACCACACTGGTCAGAAACACGGTTTTCAGAAGCACAGTGGTCAGGAACAAAGTGGTCAGAAACACACTGGTCAGAAACACTGGTCAGAAACACACTGGTCAGAAACACAGTGGTCAGAAACACAATGGACAGAAACACAGTGGTCATAAACACAGTGGTCAGAAACACACTGGTCAGAAACACAGGGGTCCGAAACACACCGGTCAGAAACACACTAGTTAGAAAGACAGTGGTCAGAGACACTGTGGTCAGAAACACACTGGTCATAAACACACTGGTCAGAAACACACTGGTCAGAAACACAGTGGTCAGAAACACTGGTCAGAAACACAGTGGTCAGAAATGCAGTGGTCAGAAACACAGTTGTCAGAAACACAGTGGTCAGAAACACAGAAGTCAGAAACACGGTGGTCGGAAACACACTGGTCAGAGGCACACTGGTCAGAAAGACAGTGGTCAGAGACACTGTGGTCAGGGACACATTGGTCAGAAACACACTGGTCAGGAACACACTGGTCAGAAACACAGTGGTCAGAAACACAGTAGTCATAAACACAGTGGTCAGAAACACAGTGGTCAGAAGCACGGTGGTCAGAAACACAGTGGTCAGAAGCACAGTGCTAAGAAATACAGTGGTCGGAAACACACTGGTCAGAAACACACTTGTCAGAAACACGGTGGTCAGAAACAAAGTGGTCAGAAACACAGTGGTCAGAAACATTGTGGTCAGTAACACACTGGTCAGAAACACAGTGGTCAGAAACACAGTGGTCAGGGACACAGTGGTCATAAACACAGTGGTCAGAAACACAGTGGTCAAAGACACACTGGTCAGAAACAAAGTGGTCAGAAACACACTGGTCAGAAACACAGTGGTCAGAAACACAGTGGTCAGGGACACAGTGGTCATAAACACAGTGGTCAGAAACACAGTGGTCAAAGACACACTGGTCAGAAACAAAGTGGTCAGAAACACAGTGGTCAGAAACACAGTCGTCAGAAACACACTGCCCAGAAACACACTGCCCAGAAACACAGTGGTCAGGAACACAGTGGTGAGAAACACGGTGGTCAAAGACACAGTGGTCAGAAACACAATGGTCAGAAACACAATGGTCAGAAACACACTGGTCAAAAACGCAGTGGTCAGAAACACACCGGTCAGAAATACAGTGGTCAGAAACACACAGGTCAGAAACACAGTGGTCAGAAACACGGTGGTGAGAAACAAAGTGGTCAAAACACATTGGTCAGACAAATAGTGGTCAGGAATACAGTGGTCAGAAACACAGTGGTCACAATCACAGTGGTCATAAACACAGCGGTCACACACACAGTGGTCATAAACCCAATGGTCAGAAACACCCTGGTTAGAAACACAGTGGTCAGAAACACAGTGGTCAGAAACACGGTGGCATGAAACACAATGGTCAGAAACACACAGCTCAGAAACACAGTGGTCAGAAACACAACGGTCAAAAATACACAGTGTATAGAAACATGCTGGTCAGAAACACAGTGGTCAGAAACACGGTGGTCTGATACACACAATTAAGAAACACAGTGGTAAGAAACACACTGGTCAGAAACACAGTGGTCAGAGGAACAGTGGCCAGAAACACAGTGGTCAGACACACAGTGGTCAGAAACACAATGGTCAGAAACCGACTGGTCAGAAACACAGTGTTCAGAAACACACTGGTCAGAAACAAAGCGGTCGGAAACACAGTGCCCAGAAACACACTGGTCAGAGAGACAGGTCAGGATCACAGTGTCGTAAACACTGTGATCAAAAACACGGCGGTCAGAAACACACTGGTTAGAAACACAGTGGGCAATAACATAGTGGTCAGAAACACAGTGGTCAGAAACACACTGGTCAGCAAAACTCTGGTCAGACACACAGTGGTCAGAAAAACAAAGGTCAGAAACCGACTGGTCAGAAACACAGTGTTCAGAAACACACTGGTCAGAAACAAAGCGGTCGGAAACACAGTGCCCAGAAACACACTGGTCAGAGAGACAGGTCAGGATCACAGTGTCGTAAACACTGTGATCAAAAACACGGCGGTCAGAAACACACTGGTTAGAAACACAGTGGGCAATAACATAGTGGTCAGAAACACAGTGGTCAGAAACACACTGGTCAGCAAAACTCTGGTCAGACACACAGTGGTCAGAAAAACAAAGGTCAGAAACCGACTGGTCAGAAACACAGTGTTCAGAAACACACTGGTCAGAAACAAAGCGGTCGGAAACACAGTGCCCAGAAACACACTGGTCAGAGAGACAGGTCAGGATCACAGTGTCGTAAACACTGTGATCAAAAACACGGCGGTCAGAAACACACTGGTTAGAAACACAGTGGGCAATAACATAGTGGTCAGAAACACAGTGGTCAGAAACACACTGGTCAGCAAAACTCTGGTCAGACACACAGTGGTCAGAAAAACAAAGGTCAGAAACCGACTGGTCAGAAACACAGTGTTCAGAAACACACTGGTCAGAAACAAAGCGGTCGGAAACACAGTGCCCAGAAACACACTGGTCAGAGAGACAGGTCAGGATCACAGTGTCGTAAACACTGTGATCAAAAACACGGCGGTCAGAAACACACTGGTTAGAAACACAGTGGGCAATAACATAGTGGTCAGAAACACAGTGGTCAGAAACACACTGGTCAGAAACACACTGGTCAGACACACAGTGGTCAGAAACACAATGGTCAGAAACACAGTGGTCAGAAACACACTGGTCAGCAAAACTCTGGTCAGACACACAGTGGTCAGAAAAACAAAGGTCAGAAACCGACTGGTCAGAAACACAGTGTTCAGAAACACACTGGTCAGAAACAAAGCGGTCGGAAACACAGTGCCCAGAAACACACTGGTCAGAGAGACAGGTCAGGATCACAGTGTCGTAAACACTGTGATCAAAAACACGGCGGTCAGAAACACACTGGTTAGAAACACAGTGGGCAATAACATAGTGGTCAGAAACACAGTGGTCAGAAACACGGTGGTCTGATACACACAATTAAGAAACACAGTGGTAAGAAACACACTGGTCAGAAACACAGTGGTCAGAAACACAGTGTTCAGAAACACAATGGTCAGAATCACACTGCTCAGAAACACAGTGGTCAAAAACACAGTGGTCAAGAACACAATGGTCAGAAACACAGTGGTCATAAACACACTGGTCAGAAACACGGTGTTTAAAAAACACACCGGTCAAAGGCACACTTGTCAGAAACACATTGGTCAGAAACACAGTGGTCATAAACACACTGGTCATAAACACAGTGGTCAAAGAGAGAGTAGTCAAAAACACATTGGTCAGACACACAGTGGTCAGAAACACACTGGTCAGAAACACGGTGGTTAGAATCACAGTGGTCAGAAACAAAGTGGTCACAAACACAGTGGTCATAAACA